>JAAAKE020123861.1:0-15122 GCA_010014785.2 Anisolabis maritima
CCGACAAATTTCTAATTTTGAATTTTGCGCTTGCAATTTTTAATAATATTTTCTCCTTTCTTCGTTGTTTTTTCATTCATTATTTTGTGTCTAAATTTTTTTCAAAATAATATTCATTTTATTTAATTAATATTTTTTTATCTTTTATGTATCTGAAGTCATATAGGTTTTAAACAATTCAATTATTTAAGATACAGATTATCCATACATATTTAATATTTATACCAAATGATATCCAATTGGTTTCAATAAATTTTGATCGGCCCCTTGGTATTTAATTGATTATTAATATCATATTTTAACTCATTGTTAGCGATGTCATCTACTAGGCGGTCAATGGTGGTCAACGCCTGATAGTCACGTGATCAATTTTGACAGCTGTTTACTATATAGGTCATTCAGTCAATGTCAAGGCCATGAAAGTAAATTCTATTCTATTCTTCTATTTTTAGAAAATAATTATTATAAGGTTTCAATTCAATAAACAATTTAATAAGGTAGGTCTATTATTATATGTTATTAAATCGTAAAATTAATACCAGACGTTTTTTGTTTACTCATACATCATTTTTATTGAAATTATTTCGACCGGTATAACCAGGACATCTTCGTTAAGAAAATTGGAGGTCCCGTGTCAATCAATATGAATAAACATTGAATAGAGGTTTGTTTTGAAAAAGGCAGTGGTTTTCAACTCCCCAACAGACTATAAATCAATATATCGTTTAGTACTTTCTAAACACTATGAATAAAGAGAGCGAAATGTGGAACACTCATCCATACGAGCGAGTATTTCCATAATATAGAACTTGGCTTTTCCGCTATAAAAATGATCAAGACAAAGTCCTAAACATAGAAGTATATCAACTTTTTTATTCTATCCATTCCAATGCTTATTCAGGAGGTGGGGAGCTCAAAGTCACAAAAAAAAAAAAAATTGGAAAAATCAACAGAAAATCTTAATAAAAACATAAAGTAAATAACCAAAATTAGAATTTTCAATAACCTTTCAAAAAACCAACTAAAAACATTACAGGGAAAATTTTATTTGCTCCGAATTTAAACGAAAATCCTGGCTATACTATTTATACATTTATCATTTTTTCCTTTAATTAAAAAACATTGATTTTGCACATCAAAAGAAATCGAGTCCCAAAATGATAATGGATATACCTTACTATTTTTTTATTTGTATTTTTCAAGATTTGCAGGTGGACATTCCTCTAGAAATAAGGATAAACTCAAAGCGATGATTGGTTATATTATATCTTTTTTCAAATTTTTTTAAATTTAGAATTGAATGGGCTTATTTTCTTATTATATTTATTTAATAGAACTTGCAAATTATAACTTCAAAATTTTTTCGAAACCAAAATTTAAATATTTTAAAATATCTTTAATAATTATTTTTCATTTTTCATTAATTGATACGATTTGCGATAGTAACCTCAAATTGCTAGAACTAAGGCATTTCTTCTCCTTTAATTCCAGTTTTTACCCTATTTTTAAGATATTTAGTATTTGTCATCTCGCACTATTATTAGTAAATTATTAGATTGTGTATTTAAGGATTTATTAGAAATAATAATTAAATTATAAAAATAAATTGAGCTGGAAATTAAAGAGATGGTGGATTTTATACGTTCATATCAATTAAAAAACTTTTTTAAAAAAATTATTTAAATAATATATTTTAAAATATTTCAATACATATGTCTAGAAAAATTATTTCAATAATTAAAAAAAAAATTAATATCTTCCTAATCATTTTTAATTTATTGTGAATCATTTATATATATAATAACAAAAAATATAAATAAATATGGTTGGTTTTTAATAATATAAACAACAAATTTTACAATAATATTTTACAAACATATATTTTAGTTATAAAAATTAATATTAATTTATTTTATATATATATATTATATGGAATCTATTCTATTATCTCTAAAATTTTGATAAAATTTAATTAAGTTTGTTAAAAGTAAAAAAATATATATATATATAAATATATATTTAAAAAAATAATAAAAACTAAATGAGTAATTTCTTTTAACAAAATTAATTAGATTTGGAATGAATTTTTTTTATTTTTCTGAATCTATATATAATGTATAAGCAATCGTTTCCTCCGAGGGACAAGAGCGTACAACGTCAGCCGGTAACCATCGATAAGTTATTTTTCTCATATCGTTTCACTTTCCTTTTCTAAACAGTTTTGATGAAAGATGTTTCTGTTAAACTGTGTAAACGATGGAATCTGCGTCCGCGTAATCTTGAGATATCATCAGAGAGTTGAGAACGCGCTGAGAAAAAATGACTAATCGGTGGACCAGTTAAAGCGGTAGCTACAAATTGCTCGGCACTGATCGCCCAAGTCGGATCAGATTCAGCTCCTTGTAATCCGGGATTTCCATTTCGATCCGGTGCTGCTCCCTCTGTATTATCTGAATCCTCACTTGAGGGGGTCCTTGGCCAATTATTTGTTGCAGCAGCAGCAGCCGCCATTAAACTATCGGATGATTCGTCTCGTTCTAGGAAAAACTTTTTTCCAACATCGCCTAATTGAAGTAAAAGAGTACCTAAAAGTAAAAAAATCCATCAAAGCGGCTGGAAGTTTATGGATTACGAAGAAATTTAACTAGCAGGAGATAAATGGCCATATGGCAGTGGTATATTGCTGGATAACTAGTAGAATTTTTGGAAAAAATACCAGACGTTTTTTTTAAATGATGTGAGAGTAACCCCAAAACGGCTGCTATTATTTCTCCGAAACTTACTTTTAATTTAAATTATTTTGACCGTGAAGGGAGTGCTAGGCTTCCCATAGAGACTATGCCTAAATCCGCCCTTGGTATAAATTTAAACCTAAATATATAGATACCTATAGTAGCAATTGAGTGAAAAGTTTCTTGATCCTCTGGTTGAGTTTGAAATAAATCATACATAGTTTTCCAAAGCATTATAAAATGAGGTTGGCGCATCCTTGGTAAACTTTTAAGATCAGCTCTTCCCGGGCCAGATTCTAATAAAGCTCTTATTGATTCCAAATTTCGGCTTTCCAAAAAAGGCTCACCTTTAAATGAATAAAATAAATTAATATTTAAAAAAATAACTTTATTGTTATTTTTAAAAGTTATTAGTAAAGAAATGAAGCAGAGTGTCTAATATTATTATTTTTAATACTTACCAGAGTTTTCAATAGAAATATTTGTATTGGTCTCAAATATTCCGTCAAAAAAAGAACTGGCCTCATGAGCTACTTCAGTTCCGCTCTCTAAAAGAATGTAATATTTTTAACTTGATTAATGAGCTGATTCCTATTTATATTTACATAAGGAAAATTCATGTTATATTAAGATAAGCCAATGAAAAGAGTGGATATTAAAAAAGATAAGACGAATATCCTAAAACTATCTGACCTTGTGCCATAATTCTATATCTAAGACTGCTATTGCCTCCCCATGCCATTAGCTATTTTTGGAAATTGTAGACGTAAAAAGGAATCCTAAGGTCAGATACCATTAGAGTATTTCTCACTTGATAAAGAATAGAGGGCAAAAAACAAGTTGGTAATTTTGAAAAATTAGCATCAAAAGCAGAAAAACTTTTTTTTCACTCTCTTTTAATTTTTTTATTAGTATTGAGAAGAGGTAACTAGATTAAGTAACTTATTAAGATTCAATTAAAAAAAAGACAGACCAGATATTGGTGATTCAATTTCTCCCTCAGTAAGAAGGGGAGGAAGGTGCAAAGTATAAAGCAATTTCAAACGGAGAGTTGGATCGCCTGTCGAAGTCATTCCCAGAGCTGCAGCAACTTCCCGAAAGTTAAGACATCCATCATAATCTGCATCTAGAAGCTAAAAGTAAAAAAAAAACATTTTATTGTAATAAAGGTAAATTTGATGATTTGTCTAATTTATTTTATTACTGAGGGAAGCGAACCTTACTTAGGTTAATAAACAAAAAGCTTGTCTTGGAATTGAAGCTTTCCCACTTGTTATTAATTAATAAATTACATTTTTGATTTAATTGTATTCAATTCAACGTTTCGATCTTTTTCATTTACAAATCAGATACAAATCATAGATCTGTGATTTGTATCTCACTCATGCAAAAATATATTTTATTTATTATAAATGATTATCTTACTCCAAGGAGCATTGGCCTGTTCAAGTAAGAGTGACACCCAAAGACATTGCATAAAAATATGAGGGATATGAAGGAACAATTCTCTCTCTAGGCTTAGTGGAGAAGAAAAAGTATGCCTAAGTATAACTTGGTAGGAGGTGTAGCTTCACATGGTTGACTCCCTATACACATTTGTTATTTAGATTTATTTTTTTTGATTTTACATATGATAAGGTCGAGTATCGCTGGATATCGCCAAAAAAAAGTTTACAATAAAATTGAAACAAGGAATTAATATAATAATACCCGAAAGAGTCGGGCCGCAAGACTTTCAGCTTGAGCTCCTCGTCCCCAGGGTGAGAGGCCAGCAAAAATAACTCGAAATAATTCAAAATCCAATTGATAAGCTTCATACGGCTGCCGTGAAGGATCGTGGAGTCTAGAGGGTGGAGGTCGTCGTTGGCTTACTAACTCTTCACGTATAAGTACCAAAAGATCCTAAAATTAAAAAAAAATATAAAATAAATTTCTAAACATTAATTCAAAAGGGTATATCTCTTTCTATATCATTTTCTCTTAAACACTCATAATCATCGAAAAGATTTTAATACCATAAGGCGTGTGGGATTTTCCAGAATTATTCACATTTCATGCTTCATCTAATTTGGTAAAAATTAGATAGATAGAATGTTTACTTGAAGTTCCTCGGAAGAGAAGAAACCATCAGCTTGGACACTTCTCACTACACTCCGTTCAGCACCAGCTTCAAGTTGTTGAACAACTCTCAAACGATGTTTCAGACGAAGCCTTTCTATAACGCCAGGAGTCAGGGTACCGTAATTAGCGTAGGCGTCGTGAAGAAGGGCTTGTACAGTGTTACTCTGAAATTATATTAAATTTATTTATTTAGGACATGGTTCTCATTCTTTCAACATAATTATCAAAATTAGTATAAAGATCGTGCATCCTTATAATAATTTTTCAACAAAAACCAGCAGACTTAAGAAAACCACCAAGAAACTCTAATCTCCATTTTTAATCAAAAATCAGGATATAAGTATCCTGGGGGTTGAACTCAGGATCTCCGCTCTCTGCCAGGGCTTATAGATTGCTAACCACTTGGACCAGAAGCCTTTCAATTGATACCATTACCAAAGCTCAATATTGATCGGATCTTATGATGAAAGTTAGTGCGGAAGTGTAAAATTTAATATTCAACAAGGGGACCAGCATCTGGGCTCTCTCACCCGCCCAAAATCACGGACGTTATTATGTTTCAAAATGCTTCGGAACTTTTTCATTGGTTAATGCTCCAATGTTTTTTGGCACATGTTTATGTATGATTGTATTAAAACACGGGAGTCTAATCAAGGCACAAAAAACATCAGAGCATTACTAATAAAAAATTTACGAAATCGTTTTGCCCTCGCCCAATCTTTAAACTTTTGTTTTGGCGCCACTCATCACTCTATTTATTTTTAATCATACCTTCTTAACAACTTCACCATCTTTAGTACGAATAGTGGTAACACGATCCTCATTATAAACACCCGCAAGATAATCAGCTAATAATTGCATTGCTTCTCCATCGTCCCGACACGCAAGAAGTCGTTCCTGATTTGCTTCTAAAATAGTTAATGCTACCTAAAGAAATATAAAAAAAAATATTAAAATATATAAATAAAATATAAATAATAAATATTTAAACTTACTTGAAAAATAACTTTGGCCCCATCATAAAAAAAACAATCAACAATATTAACAGCACTTTCATAGGGCATAACGCTGAAATAAAAAAAAAAAGAAATTTATTAATAAAAAACCAAAGAAAATTTTTTTTAAGTCTTTTTAGGCACTTGAGGCCATTTAGACTTCTTCGCCCTTATTTATTTATATTAATTGCTAGCCAATATAATATATTTCAATTTTTGTCGCTTAGGATGGAAAGCGAACACTAGCTTTTGTATATGAGGCGAGACCTCTATCTCTGCACCAAGGGACAAGGCTCAAAAAAAACTTTTGATTTCAAAAATAATTTTCAGGCAACATTCCGTCACAATTGTAATTACAAACACAAAATATTATCAAAAAAATAAAAAATCTTGTTAGAAAACCGCTCAGAGTCCAAAAATGGAGTTTTCAACTTTGGAACTAGTTTAGATAATGGATGCTGGGTTTTGAGATACTCTTGAAGCTTTCCTCTTCCGCTTACCTCCCGACGACCAAATGTAATAAAAACTATATCTCCTACCCCTTCCCTTGTATTTAGATCTTCAGTCATAGAAAAAGAATGTATCTCAATGCAGTAGATTATTTGCACTTGAGTGCACCAGGCTATTACTTAATCTATTAATAATAAATTAAGACGATTTGATTGTTATAAGAGCAATTTCCAATGAGTTTGAATCAATCATGTGATTGACGCAATAGCGTAGCTAGAAATATCGGCTCCAGCCCCTCCCTTCTTGTTCATTATAATAATAAAAAAAAAACACAAAAATTTTGAATTTTGCAAAATACATTTAAAAATCTCATATGTCGGCCGCACATCACAACTTTCTCTTATCTAAGATAAGAAATTGTGTTATTGGCTGTCACACCAGATTTTTGCGTCGGGCCCCCTTGGTCGCCGATTCAGCTTTTATCTTTAGAGATTTTTTTGTTTGTGTGTATCAATTATTAAAATTATAAAAAAATTTAATTAAATTAATTAAATTAGCAATTAACTTCGTTTATTAATAGTCCCCCCCCCCATGGCCGAGACGTTAAAGATAGTATAGTTTAGTATAGTTGCCCGTATTGATAACTTTAAAAGCCAAGTGGGTTCGGATCCCAGATAGTCCGAAGAAAATTTATTTTAATCAATTGGATACCAATTCAAGTAAATAAATATGTTTGGATTATTGTATCATAAATATATATTATGTTACCATGGCATGGTCTTCCTATATTTTCTATGGGGAACTTAAAATCCAAAATTAAGGTCGAAAATGATTAATACATCTTAAAAATCATTCTATTTGTTATATGTACAGCCAATTTAATCAATATTGTAAGAGTAGTTTAAGATAAAATCGGGAAACAAAAAAAAAACTAAATAGAGTTCGTCAATAAAGTTGGCCCCAAAGGGTTATTACATTTCAAGGAATACCTAATAAATAATTGGTTTATGAATTTTAATCAAAATCGTTAGAGCGAATTTTGAAAAAATCGAAAAAAACTAAAAAAAAAGTATATTAGTAAAAGACTATTACTCTATGATTTTATTGAAAAGCTTCAAGGTGCTTGCAACGAGAGTAAAATTTCAGCCTCATACGATTTTTCGTTTTTGAGAAATCTTTCAGATACATAAACAGACCAAAATCCGAAACCCATTTTTTTACGATCACAATACTTTCTCTTTATATATTTATTACATGTAGGTAAGAGAAAGTAAAAGTGAACAAAAGAAAATAAAAATATAATACACATTACATTAACACGTAATAAAAGAAGAGAATACAGTAGAATCTCGATATAATAGACCAGGCAAATAATATTATATTCTACGAGTTAATTACAAATTTGTTTCTACAAGTATTTTTAATACAATATTATCTATCCAAACTGTGTTATTGATATATGTACTTTTTCTCAGTTTACGTGTCCAAAGCCAGAGCCCTTCCACATTGCAGACCTTTGCTTTTAACATAAATAATTGATGGTGTATAACGGTTGGAAAGTGTTCGTGGAATGGACCCAGAAACATTCAAGGATGCGCGAGCCCTGAGATACTTTAGCAGAGCAGCAGTTTTAACAATGTAGGAAGGAGCAGGCAGCCAGGTGTAAAGCCTCTACGATAACTCTCAAGTTTGGGATGTTGAAAGTTTTAATATCGTAGAGACTTCACACTTAACTGCCTACTCCTTTCATTGTTAAATACAAAAGCCACCTTTACTGCTCCACGGGAGTAGTTTTAAATCTTAGGTCTAGGTGAACTGCTTGGTCAATTGGAACCAATTGATCTGAGGGCTGGTGTCACTTTGGACGCTCGAGTCACATTGAGCTCAGAGATTGATTTAGTGTCGTTGATAAAATAAGAAATTAAATACTAATAGTAAATAATAGAAAAATAGCAATACCTTAGAAATATTGTAAGAAACCATGATAAAGAAATCATACGAATCATGCCCAACGCATCAAGGCAAGACCTCAAGTGAGGAAGATGTTCCGTGGCGAGATCATCGAGTACTCCTTGGTCGACAAGTGCTCCTACTACACGCGTGTTGTAATAGTCAGGCAATAAATTCTCACATAAATTTGCTAATTGCCAAAATGCTTCTTCTTCAGAACAATGTATTAAAAGCACAGAAGCAACAATATTCATCGCTTGGCAATATCCTAAAAAATAATTTATATAATAGAGCTCTTTCGCATTAAAAAACTTAATTTACCAATTTGTGGATTTCGCCAAGCATAAGCTGCGAGAACTCGTCTCAGTGCGGCAATTCCGATTTCGCTTTGAAATGCGGGATGTTCTGGTAATGATCTGTGCAAATCTCGTTCAATTTCATCATTTGCTGTACTCGATTGTTGAAGTGCTTGATCAACAAGAGAACGATATTCGCCAGGGTGAGCGGCCATTTCATGAGCGGCGCCTTCAAGTAGAATAGAGAGGATCATTAAAAAAACCAGTCGAGTTATTCTCGGAAGGGAGGAGAGACCTAAGACTGTAAGGCAATAGTGATAGGTGGGGTTAGCCCCCTTTAAATGTAGCTGAGCGGACACAGCGGGTTCGCGGTATCATCTCTCCTTGAGAAACTCTAGGTGGGGGAAACTTTTTGCTGTTTTAGAATAGGGATAACATTTCTAACCAAAAATGCCTTGACTAAGTCATAAATATATCAAATTCTGATTAAATTTAATAATAAAGAAAAATAATAATCTTACCAGAAAAAGCCATCCAAATTTCTCTCCTTAATCGATCTGGAATGCCTTGTAATACTAATCTAGCAGCTTCATTGGTTCTATACATGCTCACTCCACGTCCATATTCTGAAAGATGTAATTCCCATAATTTCTCTTTTGCCTGTTGCCTGGCTATTGTTTCACTATCCCGATTTACACGAAAAAGTGATCCTAAAGGTGGTTGAAGCTGCCATGTTGGTTCTGAAATGTATATAAATAAAAATGATTGATTTTTAATAAACAATAAACTATTCAAACAGAACAAAATTTTATAAAAATGTCGGCGTGGAATTTTTTTGCGATCTATAGAACGTAAGTAGCTCGCTCGTATTCAACAAATACTCAGGACCAAAAATTTGAATAGCTTGGCTCTAATAGGCCAGTAACCCAGTCACGTCCCTCAAAAATCATTAAAAATGAAGAATATGTCTAAAAAAAATTCAGACATAACTTTTAGGGGGTAAAAAATTGGACTTAGTGGGTTTATGCTAAACAACAAAATGGAAATGAAAAATCTGGAATTTATTTTATAAATTAAAAAAAAAAGTTATTTCTGCCGGATGTTTAGGAGAGATTATGGTCACAAAATAAATCGAATTATTTGTGACTTTACAACGTTTTGACCTCATTCTGTTTTATTCATGTACAATTCAGATTCACATCTTCAACTAGAAATATACATCTGAAATAAGATTCATAAGATCACAGAATGAGTGGCCGAAACGTGTATTTAATTCAAATAAACTGAAAATGTAATTTATTTATTAATGAATTATTATTATAATTATATGACGATTTGTGAATTAATTAATTAATTAAATTAATTAAAAAGTATCCCACACTTTTCAATTTTTTTTTATAATTAGTGTCTGGAGAGCGTCGCACGGGCAGGAAGAATCATTAAGACATTTCAAAAGTAGGTGTTGCACTTAGATATAAGACCTAACGATTGGGTCATTCGTAAGTAACTAGTCAAATATATTTTTCTAAAGGTGAAACCTAGCACAATCTATTCGTCGCACCTGAATTAGCAAAGACACCAAATTAAATCAAAATCGTTTGATGCTTTTTTTCATCCTAATCGATACAGCAGTTGAATTAATTTTTCCAAATATGAGACCTAGCGTAATGGATTCGTCGCTCAAAGTAAAAAATTAAAATCCTTAGAGCCGCTTTCGAAAAAATTTTCATACATACATATATTTAAGATTAGATCGTTTAATAATAGTAGATAGATAGATACAATTACCTGGTTCCTCACAATGTCCAAAATTGCTTTGGCCACTTGAACCACTAGTTTGACTAACAGAATCAGGCCTAAAAGTAATTAAAAGAAATTAACATATAACGAAATCATATTTATTTAACAAAAAAATTAAAATTATGCTGACAATGGTCCGGGTTGTGTCCTTGCAAGGAGTTCGCTTATTTTTTGGACAACAAAATCACGATCATGTAATTGTGCAAAAAGAAAACTTATCCGTCCTCGTGTGGTTATCAATAGAGATTTATCAACAGCTACATTTGATGGTTGATTTTCCGCACGTTCTACCTATAGAGAAAAAAGATAATAATAATTCTCAAATAAAGATACTTATAAAGAGAAAAAAATAACACCTACTTGTTGGACGTCTCGGAGAGGAATCACAAGACTAACAAGACCTTTAACTCTGCTTTCGAAACATAAAAAGTTACTTGAAAGGAACATCCTACCCCAGACGTGTCGTTTGTTATAAGGCGTCCAAAGAGTAACATCCGCGGAACCATCTAATTTTTCTGAAGCAGGAAGCCTAAAAAGAAGCCTATAAGCTTCGGAAATTGCACGGGCATCTAGATCTCTTTTAAGAAATGAAGGCTTTTTTGGTACATTTTTACTAAAAAAAAATAATAAATAAATAAATACATCTTGAGCATTTTAAAAGTAATGAAATAATTTTTTTACCTAAGTTTATTTAAAAGATCTTTATCTTGATTAAATCCTCCTTTATTATCAATTAACCTAAAAATAGATTATAATATTAAATTTCTCAAACTAGAAACTTACTCTGTTTTTAATAAATATTAATCAAAAAAAAGTATTATATAATCTTTCCAAATTATAGACGTTTTTCTTAGATTGAAATCTAAATCTTCCCACTTATTCCCTTATTCAACTTAACAAAATATTTCCAACTTACTCTTTCATAGCGAGATTTGTCAATTGTTCCATTAAAGAATAAGTTTCTGATTTTTTTAAAAACATCGAAAAATGATGCTGGAAAAAAATAATAAATATAATAAAGATTTTTTTAATAAATAAAAAATAAAACAAATTACTTGTTGATCTCGTGTACAAACACGGATAGAATCGGGGAATAAAAGGCCGTTAGTTTTCTCCAGATCTGTTATATCAGCCCATCTAACGACGAGTTTAGTTTCTGTTCCTAAGATATATGCATAGAAACATAAATGGTGAACTGAGAGATACATCCATCCTTGACGAGGCATTCGACCTTTCCAGTAGCTGAAGAACAAAAAATACTTTAATACAGTAGAGCATAATAATTTGAGGATTAGTTTTGACCTCTTATTCTTTTACTAAATTCTCCTCGTACAATAGATAATCAAAATATTTTTTTCTATAGTGCCTGGTTTGTTTCAACAAATACATGAATATAGTAATTTTGCATTTCATCGTATTTCTTAATGCACTTGTGTGATCAGTTCATATTGGAACAAAGTTAGAGATTAACGAATATTAGACAGGTGATCTATGAATAGAGAGCTCGAGAAGCTCATCGGTATTCTGATATTTTGAATCTGTCAAATGGATAAGATGGTTCCTTATTTTCAACCGACTAAATACAATACATCTAACATTTTCTACACAAGTTGATTTGTTCATTGACATCTCTTGTTAAATATGTGTTGAACAAAATGGGATACGTTCCAAAGTTTCTAGATTTAATTTTATTTATCTCCATGGAGGTGTATCAATTTTAATTAGAGAATTTTCGAAAATCATAAGATCTATGTGGTTCTGATGTCAGGAATATGGATCTCATTCAATTTTTCCACTTCTTACAAATGTTTGCAACCAGAAAATGTAGGTAAATCGAACGAATTAAACTCCCAATGTGCTAACGTTTCGGTTTCAACTTCTCTCATCGTGATCTTTTTTAATTTGTTATAATCATTGTTGCTTTGCGGATGATAGTTCTGAATTCAATCAGATTTGGAGTAGTTTCCTCTTCGTCAAATTGCCAGGATATTGTGTCTTCAATTACTGACAATCTTGGCATCTTAAGAAATGTGGATCTCTAAATCTCTAAATGTCAAAATGTTGTCTAATTTCTACGTGTGACAATTTCTTCACTCGTGAATTCCGCGCTAGGGAGCTTAGTTTACTCTTCAGATCCAAGCTTTTTTCTCCCCTCACCAACTTCTCACCAAGGCTCAGATTCTTCCCTGGAACGACTATAGATCCCATCTATAGAGAAGGGCTTTTCAGCACGCTTTCTCTTCCTGGACGCGATTCAAGGGCTTGAGGAGATATGTTCCTTATTGCATACGTCATAGAAGAAATGTCTGTGCACTGACAGTTTTACCATAGTTGATGCTCTGCCGAATTAAAATCCATTATTTCTCCAAAAGAAACACAAGAGAGACCACACCTAGACATTCCTGTCGTTAAACTTATGACTAGTAGAATTAGTCAATTCCTGTCTTCCTTTGTTTCCATGACCTAATCTTCCCACTATTTTTCCCAAAACTTACATTCTCTATTCATTCAAATCCAACCTGAACAAATTCTACTTTCCAAACTCTTGCTCTTCCTAGTTGTTATTATAGGCCTTTTCAAAAAAAAATTCGAAGATTTGAATTAACTTTTTTCCTAACTTTTCAACTTTAAATTAATTAATTATAAAGAGAAAAAAAGTTATAATAATTACTAAAACAAATTTAAAAGGAATACCTGCAGGAATAGTAATTCACTAATTTTTCATCAGGCGGCATATTAAAAAGTCTTAAAAATTGTTGAGATACTGATTTAAAAGATTTGGTATCTTCATCTAAAAAAAATTATTTGTATGATTTTTTTTTGTAAAAGTAAATATTTAGAATTAATTACCTTCTAAAGCATTATCAGGGACTGTATTAGCGATAACTGATTGAATTTTACAACAAACAAATTCGGTTACATCATCTTCATTGTCAATTGAATTTAAGCTATCCGAGAGATTTTTTTGTAGCCATTCCCAGTCTTTTTCAATCTCATTGTAAGTAATGGAGCAGGCAATTACTAAAACAAACAAATATAAAATAAAGGATAAAGAGCATAGACTACATGCATAAATCTTAAAAGAGGTTTGGTTTCACGCCCTTAGTGTTTTAGGATTTTTACACTGCGTTCTAATATTAGAAATTGAGAACGTAACGGGGTTACAATTAAGGTTCTAGAGTTACAAATATTTAAAAGGTATGAATTAAGGGCATATTTTGACATCAAGTTGAATATTTTGATTCGTGGCCCCCCTAAAGTCAGCTATGCTTCCCTTAAATAACAACTTTAAAAAGTGATTGATTGTTGAAAATGTGAGTTTTATATAAATAAATATTCTTGAAATTCTTGAGTTATACTACTTGAAAGGAAAGATGAATATGACAAAGTTTTTTATTTTTCAATGTTTTATTTAAAGACATTTAAATATTTAATTTAATATAAAAATAAAGACCCTCCTTTTATAAAGAGGGAGAGAAGGAAGATTTCATTGTTCTTCTTTAAAATCATTAATCTTACAATAATAAACTTCTGAAGAAGGTGTCTGATGAAGAATCCGAAAAGGTGGTGGTCGTGTATTAAATACACTATCAAGTGTTCCAACAAGTAATGAAGATATTCCTTTTGATTTCCCGTATCCTTTACGTCTTTGAAGGACAAAATATGGATTTGCTTGCTCGGTTACCCTGAAATAATCAAAACCTTTTAAATGAATTTATTTTGTGACCTTCGTTAGGGTCTTTATCAAGGAAAAAAAGATAACTATAATTTATTTAATTTTGAGATGACTAATAGTTTATTTAATTATATGATTAGGCAAAGTATAGAATACAAATGTGTGACGTAATACGTTGAAAGAAAAATTTTATTAATTCTTTTTTTAAAATTTGGATGATAAAACTTGAAATCTTGGCATGACCCTAAGCAAAATCAAAATTCTAACTATTGTATTATATTATAATTTATCAAAAATAACAAAGACAAATTTGAGTATGTTCTTAGCAAAAACAAATAAAATATTTTTTATCCACAATCTCGTAAAAAACATGAAAAATCTTGAAAAAAAGAAGTTTTATACAAAATTATTATTAAAATAACACATGATTAAGATACTAATTATTGGAAGTAGGACCTTAAAAATGCTAAGCCTGAGAGTATGTGTGGTTTTATATGTGATTTATATCTCCCAACCCTTGTACAGAAATAAGTGAAAATTTGAATAATTATTATACTAATATGAGGATGAATGTGCTAAGTTTAGAGACAATCATTTATTAGCCAGTTGACAAGTAGTAGTAATTTAGGCACTTGATAGGAAACTTTTGACGAATCTAAGAAATCAGATCATGATTTTTCTTAGCTCCTCTCTTCTCTCTCCCTGGGATATCAATCAATCGTTAATTTGGAAATAAGTTATTCACATTCATTTTTTTTTTTATATTCGTGAACTTAAATTGATGAAACTTTACATTATTTAACTAAGTGGACTGAATGTTGTAAAATTTGGTTCGCTCTGCCCCTTGAAGAAGAGGTAGAGGTCTCGTTTCATGATCCACGGATCAGTGGTGCGCTTCTCATCATATGCGATAAAATTTATTTCAATTATATTGATTATTAATTTAAATAAATATGGATAAATTTAAATGAATTCAGATGCCAAAAATGATTAAAAAATAAAAAATTTGAATCAATCGAAACGAATAACTTCTTTAATCGTTATAAAAATTAGTCTAACTTCTTTAATCGTTATAAAAATTAGTCTAACTTCTTTAATCGTT
>JAAAKE020123872.1:0-15119 GCA_010014785.2 Anisolabis maritima
TAAATAAAATATGTTTATTCTAAAAATTATTTGAAAAAATTAAATTTTTCTGTGTTCCACTTTTTTTGCACCTCAGTTTATATATTTTTGACATTTTTTTTTGAAAAGGGATCATTTCCGTTTTAAACAAAAATTGAAATTAAAATAATGAATTAAAATATTAAATATTTTCATCCAAAATGCATAAGCTTTTAATCACATTCAAAAATTTGTTGATATATATATATATATGAATTTTGGATTGATAATTTAACCTTTTCTCCAGCCAAAGATCTACTTAAAGGTTGATTAAACTAGTGTTATTGTTGGAGGCAAAAAAAAACACCCTGTATACTATTTTAAATAAAAACTTTAGGAAAAAATAAATAAGGTATTTAGACAGTGCATGTTTCACTTGCACTTTGATAATTTTTTATATATATATATATATATATGTAAATTTTTTAATTTATAAATGTCGTAGAATAATAAATTTTAATTTCCATGATCGATGAAGAGTTAGAAGGGGTTATTTTATTATTCTTTCAATATTATCTAATTTTTTTTAATACTCAATTTTCAGGCAAAAGTTATTGGTTGATGTAACTTTAATAGCAGATTCCATTGAAGTACCCGCGCATAAAATGGTTTTAGCTGCTTGTAGCCCTTATTTTTATGCTATGTTTAGCAGTTTTGAGGAAAGTAAACAAGACCGAATTACACTTCAAGGGGTTGATGCTCAAGCTTTACAGCTACTTGTTGATTATGTCTATACTTCGGAAGTTCAAGTTACGGAAGATAATGTCCAGGTATATATTGTTATTTTTTTGATTAGTTTTTTGTTTTTTTTTTAATATTTAATATATATTAAATTTTTAGGTGCTTCTTCCAACATCCAATCTACTTCAATTAACTGATGTTCGAGAAGCTTGCTGTGTCTTTTTACAAGCCCAACTTCACCCCTCCAATTGTTTAGGGATTTGTGCGTTTGCTGATTTGCATAGTTGCGTAGATTTACTAAGCCATGCCGAAGCATATGTGGAACAACATTTCTTGTAAATATAATTATTCAATTGATTATAATATTTAAAAAAATAAATAATTTAATATACTATCTAATTTTTTTATTTTTAGAGAGGTCGCTGAATGTGAAGAATACTTTTCTTTGAATGCTCAACAAGTTGCTAAGCTTATTAGTAGTGATCGATTGACCGTGCCCTCTGAAGAAGAGGTAAGAATTGATTTTTTTTAAACCAAGTAAAATTTAATTAATTTATTAATATACAGATGTATTTTTCCTCATTAATTTCGAATTGTAGATTAAATTTCCTTTTTTTTTTTATAATTTAAATATATAAAAAAAAAAAAAATTTGAATTTAAAACAAGAATATGCTTTAGATATAAACCATCTACATAGCCGGGTGTCGAGAAATAAAATAATGAAAGAATACAATTTACACAATGTTGTGTTGTTCACTATATCGCTGCTTGCATTCTTTCATCATTTTATTTCTTACCAGTCGGCTCTGAAGATGGCCTGAATCTAACGCTCCTTTGACAGATAAAAATTAAATTTGGCTCCAAGGTTTTATTTTATTGATTTCTGTTCCTTTTAATTCATCCAGATACTTTAAAATTTGAAAGAATAATAAATTTACGGGAAATAAGCTGATTAAAATATTAAATAGAATGTAAAATTCTAATATGTATTTTATATTTTAAGGTATTCGAATGTGTGATAGCTTGGGTTAAACATGATATTGAAAATAGAAAACAATATCTGGCAGAATTAATGCAGCATGTACGATTACCGCTACTTTCTATGGATTATTTAATACAAAGAGTAGAAGGTGAACCTTTGTTTAAGGCCAATTTGGCTTGTAAGTTGAAAAAGACTCATTTTTACTTGATTAATCACGAAAAATGTGAAAATTTTTCTTTTTTTTTAAGGCAAAGATCTACTTATCGAAGCTTTAAAATTTCACTTGGTGAAAAGTGAAGTAAAAGTTCCATTTCATAAAAGTCCACGAACTAAACCTCGCCAACCAGTTGGATTGCCCAAAGTAAATAAACCTTATTAATACTAAAATACAAATTAAATTGTTTAAATAATCAAAATTAAGTCTCACACTGAATCTAGGATTGAGTTTTTGAAATTTATAACAAATTTTACCAAAAAAAAAAAAAAAGATCGAGGAAAGCAGCAGATTTTGAAAACGGATTACACTCGGCTGACGATGTTTTATTTTTCGAAATATCCCTCATATATCTTCAGGACAAAAGCGATCAAACCAAGTTGAGGCCTTCTGCAATCATATATCTATCTATTCCTGTCTTAATTAAAAATATAAATATAATATAGTAAAAAGAACGTCCCTTCTTTCACACTGCTATTTAAACAAATATTTATATATATACAAGGGTGGTCTGAAAAGTTTCCTACCCATCACCTTCGTAAACAATTATTTTGCAGAGAAAGACGCCGAGTATTATTTAGACGGGTTAAAGAGATGGGAGCTTCGCTGGGAGAAGTGTGTAGACTTAAAAGCAGACTATGTAGAAAAATAAAAATAAATATGAAGAAAAAATGTCATGTATCTTTATTAGGTCGGAAACTTTTCAGACCACACTCGTGTATATATTTCAAATGTAATTGGACAACCTGTCCTCCCCAATCCGAAAATAATAAATTTAATAATAGGCAAAAGATTATGAAATTTGGTTGA
Organism: Anisolabis maritima; assembly: GCA_010014785.2. Classification (NCBI taxonomy): domain Eukaryota; kingdom Metazoa; phylum Arthropoda; class Insecta; order Dermaptera; family Anisolabididae; genus Anisolabis; species Anisolabis maritima. The sequence continues at coordinate 2,707 of JAAAKE020123872.1, forward strand.
TTTCTAGTTTCATAGTTGGTCTCTTAATTATCCATTAAGAGGTAATAAAATATACAGGTTGTATAATTCCTTTTGATTTATTTAATATCAGGTGATATTCTGATGGATAAAGCAGTTAACTTCTGGTGAAAGCATTTTCAAATCCACCTTTTGGCAAAAATTATTTAACTTTAATAATAATAATAATAATAATGCTTGTTCTATTGGAAACCAAGACAATAAATACAAAATTTGTACTTATTTTGATTTTAACTTTCAATAATTACCATGTTATTTGGAAATACAAAGCTAATTTTAATTACATCTTAACAGACCGTCCCCTTAATTATTCAACACTATTGGGAAACTAACGGGAGCCACTCCACTATATCCTAAGAAAGTTATTAGTAACTATACGGTTTCAATTTCTAACACTTATGATTATATAAATATATACGTATAACGCTTGCAGGAGGTATGAATTTAACATAGATTCTCTTTGTCCTGAAGATGGGTGACCATTATTCTTTGGAATATCCACCGAGACGAATATATTGGACCGAAAATAGTATTTCATTCCTGGAAATTTTTTATTATTTTATTTTGAGATCGTGAAATAGAATATTTTTACTAGTTTATATTAACCACAATCTTTTTTTGCTGTTTTGATTTTTAATAGAAATCTTAAATTGTTTAAAATCTTGAAAATATATCGATTCCGTAAAAAGTATGCGATTCTTTTGGCCTCACATTTAATTTGATAATTTTTAAATATATATAAAAAAACAAATGCATTATCTCCCTTTTTGTTTGTTTTTTAAAAATAAAACCAATACTTTTCTCAAAAAGTTCGGATTTTTAAATCATTTTTAAAAACAAAAGAGTAATCAACCATTTAAAAAAAGAGATGAAGAATTTCTGTAACATCGAAAGAAAAAAATATATATGTTCACTATTTTTTTCTTTTTTTTTATTATTCTAAGCATTTTCGTTTAGGAAAATCCAGATGATATTTTTTTTGGAATTTAGTATTTGATCTTCCTTTGCAATTGTACCTTGTTTGAAATTCCATTTTAATAAAAAAATAATTAAACATTAAATTGCAATATCCACTCCTAAAAAACATTTTAAAAATTTATTTGGCTTTTAAACTAATATATATATATTAACAGTGGACTTATTTCATGCTTAACTATCTATGGATTATATATATATAATCTATATGTGAAATCTAAAGTGGAAATTTTTTTTTTATATTTTATAGGTTTTACTCGTAGTTGGCGGTCAAGCTCCTAAGGCCATTCGTAGCGTGGAATGCTATGATTTTAAAGATGAACGCTGGTACCAAGTTGCTGAGATGCCTACACGCCGTTGCAGGTGAGTTTGATATAAAAATAACAATCGACCTTCTTACATGGACATTTCGGAAATTGATTTTTTTCATAATAAAATTTTTTATTTCATCCATTTATTTTTTGACTCATTATGTACAATCATAATAAAAAAAAATCTTATCATTCTTATTCACATTATTAAAACATTTTTATTCTTGATTAATAAAACGACATTAGGAAACATTTCTTGTGAAATAAATGTATATTTTGTCAAACATATGTAACCAAAATTATATCATCATACCAATTTCTTTTTTCTAGAATCGAGAATAAAAATTAAAAATTAAAAAAATTTTTGACCTAGTCATATCCTGTTGCTTAATAGCGGGGTAAGGAAGAGGCTGGAATAAAGAAAACTGAAGAAATACCATGTACAAACTCACCAGAGTGAGTGCAGATTTTGGACAGTATATTTCACAAAAAATGTTTTTTAAAGATCATTAGTTAATAAAGAATAAATTTTTTTATTAAAATTAAATCAAAATTACAAATTATTTAAATTTTGATATGTTCAAGCATATATAAGACAAATAATAAAAAAAATAACTGATATATAATTATATATATGTATCTTTTATGCTTGTGGTTTAAGAGTTTTTGTCAAAGCTTCCTCATCATCACTACTTTCGTTTCTTTCTTTATTTTGTTCATTTTTGCAGTTTTTTTTTTCTTTTTTTTATTCAATACATCTTTCTAGAAAAGTAAGATTTTTTATTATCTTGATTTTTAACAGGCGATGTTTTAGCAATATTTTAATTATTTGTTGATTTTGTTTTAATTAGTATTATCAGTAAACTTCTTTTTGAAAATATATATGGATTTGACACTTTCATTTGTAAATAAATCATTTTTAGTTTTAACTATGTTGATTTATTTTTATAAAAATAGAACGTCTCGGCCATTCTTTAAGGGATATTATAAAAGTAATCCATCTTTTATTTCTCTTCATTCAAGTTGTAAAATCATAAATAATAAAAATAAAATTAAATATTTTTTTTTTAATTAGAAAAAAATAAATTATATATATATATATATATTTTTATATGAATAAAATTTTTCTAGAAATATATATATAACTTCATTAAAAATAAACAATTTTACAATTAAATGTGTTAATTTATTTGTATAAAATAGATTTCAACTATTTTACAACTCGAATGAAGAGAAATCAAAGATGCATTACTTTTATAATATCCCTAAACTAATGGCCGACATGTTCTATTTTTATAAAAATAAATCAACAAAGTTAAACCTAAAAATTATTTATTTACAAATGAAAGTTTCAATTTCATCATTTCTTTCTTTACTTAATTATTCGGAATCTACATGATTGTGAGAGCAAGCAAGCTGGCTCGTTGTACAGTCTGACCTGTTGAGGGAGATAGGATAAGACAGGCATTCAGAGACACAATTGACAAAAAATGGAATCTTGTTGTTGTTAACCACATTAAAATTTAGTTGTTGAGCGGATAAACAAAATAACCCTCAATATAAATTTGTTTCTATATGTATTCAAAAGAATTAGTATTTAAAAATTTTTTTATAACCATTGAGTAAAAACAAAAATTAACCATTAATTTTTGACGGTTGATTTTGTTAAAGAGCCTTTTCTGTTTACTACAATTTTATATAAATATACTTCACATATTAGAATCGAAATAAAAAAAAAATAATTGCAATTTTAATCAATCATTTATTTAAATCATATAAATGAAAATAGCTCGGGTTCGAGTCTGGCTTGCCGCAAAGAATTATTTCCAACTCTGCCTGAAGTCTCCTACTGGGGTAGAAAAGTGAGAAATAATCTCATCCCCAGAAGCCCAAGTGGTATCACAATGGGCTATTACTGGCCTAAGTGAGCCCCCCAATGGAGGCCGACAACCTTAACCCAACCTATATTAGTAATATAATAATACTAATAGTTTTATAAGTAAAATATAATATATAGGAAATAAATATAATAAAAATTTAAGTACTTTTTTAACTTGAATTTTTATTGTATTATATAATGAAAACAGGCCCGATTGTCAAGTGACAGTTTGCTTTTAAGGTTAGGGCTTATCTGTTTACGCTGCAATGAACATTACGACCCTAGCGGAGAGTATCCGAATATTAGCAATCTTGCACGAAATTTGTATTTGCCACTAACTTAGTGCAAGATAAATTTATGCAAGCAAACAGACCGTTCGTTTTTTTGAGTCGCGTATCATATATATATATATATAAAAATGAGCACTATTTAAGCCCTTTGCTTTTCTTCCAATAAAATGTTGGAATGAAGGCTCAATTATGAATCCAGGACGTGCAAATAAGACCACCATTTTTCTTTATCATTTTGGATGGAGCTTGGAAGCGTCTAAATAATATGTTATATATATTTATTTTTTTTATCATAATATAATAATTAAATATATAGATAATTTTAATAGAATAGGAAAGATAATTGAAAGAAACCAGTACCTGGAAAATGGAGTTAGGCGTTGGTATGAAAATGGAGATTGAGGTAAAACACTTTGGATCGACAAATATTTCAACTGAGCACACGAATAATAATTTATATACAAAGGAATAAAGGTAGTGAGTTATCGTAATGTAGTAAATTAGGAAACCGCTTCGAAAGCATTTCTTAGGAAAGACGAGAAGCAAAAAGGAGGATGAGAGTTTGCACTGGTTGTTAACTCGTCTTTCTTCAACAATCAATTGAAAAAGCCTTTGATTAGTTCGCCTGTACTCCTCTCTTATTCGCTTGGCGCTTCCAGCAAAATGGCAGTCATCTTATAAAGTGGGAATTTTTAAAATGAAATATATTCTTTTAGTGAATTATATAAATAAATAAATAATTTGAAAATATATAATTCTTTTTCTTAATTATTTTTATTATATTTATATTATGGAAACAAATATAATTTATACAAAAAAATAATGATTAATTTAAAAAAAAATTTAAATTAATTATACAGTTTATAATTTTTTTACTGGACTACTTTATAAATAAAATAAAATTATGTATTATTTCCTTGTAAATTAAAAAAAAATAATTGAATTTTTTTTTAATATGCAATGTGAAATTTGATTGCAGCGAAATGTTTACCAAATTTTGACAGAATTTACCAACCGCTTCACTGTACTCAAAATTAATTGCATATTTAAAAAAAATTATATATATATAATGGAGATTACAATTATTATTTGATAAAATTTTAAATGTAATAATATAAAAATAAATTATTTCAAAGAAAAGGTATTGATTTTCTATACATTTGGATCAATGTAATTCAATAGTATTATTTAGCTCTTTTCCAGCCCCTCCTAAAATACATGGTAATAAATTCATAAATTTATTTTTTTAAATGCATATAGGGAGAGCTTAAACGGCTAACTCATCTATTTTTTAGAATTATTCTCTGACTCAGTATCTTCTACCTCTTGGTCCAATTTAGTAAATAGTTGTTTATTAATTTTATCCAGAGCTGGACTGGCCATGGTGGGAGGACGTGTTTACGCTGTGGGAGGATTCAATGGATCTCTACGTGTACGAACTGTAGATGCCTATGACGCAGCTTTGGATCAATGGACTTCTTGTCCCAGTATGGAAGCTCGAAGATCAACTCTGGGGGTGGCTGTTATTGGGAACTGTATCTATGCCGTAAGTTATTTTTACTTGTATAAATTCCTTTTTTTTTTTTTTTTGATTTATCAAAGTGATTTTCTTATTTTAGGTCGGGGGTTTTGATGGCTCTACTGGACTTAATTCAGCTGAAGTTTTTGACCCACGCAATCATGAATGGAGAATGATCGCTCCAATGTCGACAAGACGAAGCAGTGTTGGAGTTGGAGTTGTTAATAACTTGCTATATGCGGTATTTTTTCCAACTTATATTACTTTCCAAAAGTGTCTTTTCTCTCTCTTTCCTTATAATAAGTTTAATATTATTTTATAAATTTTATAAAATGCCTACTATTTTCCTGAATTTTCTTGTAGACCTGATGTTTAACTAATAAATTGTCCATTAATATAGTTCATTTATTTTTTTCATAATAGGTTGGTGGCTATGATGGAGCTTCGCGACAATGTTTAAGTTCAGTGGAATGTTACAATCCCGAAACTGATGTTTGGTCTCCAATTGTAGAAATGTCTGCTCGACGAAGTGGGGCAGGTAATGTACTGGACTAGTCACTGGCATATTATCCAGTGGGCAAAATGGGGATTTGACTAGAGCTTCCTTTTAAAATTTTGTTCTAAGTGCAATTTCCAACTGTTTGAATCCTTCAGTCACCTACGGATATTAAAAATGATCAAAAAAAGTATGCGTCTGATTTCAAACTAATTAAATTTTATCTAAAATGCTTCATGAACGCATTAAGTGTCAGTGGGAGTATCCACAATAATTTTATTAATTCTCTTCTATTCTTTTATATCAAATTTAATTGAAAAAAATGTATTTTAGGCGTTGGAGTTTTGGATGGTATTCTTTATGCTGTCGGAGGCCATGACGGTCCTTTAGTGAGACGAAGCGTCGAATCTTATAACCCAGAAACAAGAACTTGGACGCCTGTAGCAGATATGGCTTTATGCCGAAGGAATGCAGGTATAATTTATTTTGAATATTTATATTTTTTTTTTATTCAAAGGTAAAAAATAAATATTTTGAGTCACCTTTGAAACTAAATAATCATTTGGGGAAGGATGAATTTTTTTAAGTCCCCATTGAATATTTTCCCATGTGTATCAGTAATGAAATTTAAACATTCACACTTTATTTTATTACTATCATAAGTTTTTTATAGAGAGAAGAAAAATAATTTTTTTGCTGTTTTCCAATAACTGGACATGAATTACAAGTGTAATTCCAAATCTTCTACCCTTGACATCATAAGATATTTCATTCGCTCTAGAATCAAGGATAGTTGCCCTCTGTGAATGGAAAATATGCAAATACCCTTAGATTCTAACTTTTTAAAAGATGCTTCTAGTAAATTTTTCTCATATATATATATATATAGAAATAGATATGAAAGTCCAAATGACATAGAAAAAAATAATATAAAAATTTTCTTATAAAATTTTATGATGACATCACCTTTTTAATACTCTTAATAATTAACTATAGATAATGAGTAAATACCATCGGTTTCAGTTATATAGATTGAATATTGTATATATCATTTTTTTTCCAAAAATTATTTTATAATATTATTTTATTAACATATCTAAAAATATTTACTTCATTTGCTTTTTATCCACTTTTGTTTCATTAATGGGACTAGTTAGAAATCAGGGTTTGAAAAAAATCACGTTTTTTTTTTTTGTTTAAGCCTCACTTTTTTTGTTTAACCCATGTTTAATTTCAAATACTTATTTTAAATTAATTTAAACCGTTCTGGTTTCTTATTATGTACAATATATAAACTCATTTTCATTCAAAGAGAAGTAAATAATTAGTTATAAATTATCATATTGTATTTGAAAACTTTTACAAGTGTACTCATTTTACGAAATGCCCATATTCCCATTTTCATGGGGTTTTCCTAGGGTATGGTTCATTATTTAATAATTAGATTTATATGACTAGATTGAATGATTTAATTGGGCTGATTTTACAGTAATATAAATAAGTAAAGTACTAGGAGTAATTAGAATTACTTATCGTTAAAAAAAAAAAACACTTGGTTTATAGGATGGTTCAACCAGCCAACCCTGTTGGAAATATTTAAAGCAATGAAAAAAAATTAAGGGAGAGTGATTTTATTTATTGTCCAAGCTTTTATATATATATATTATTTATCTTTATCCTCTTCAATTTTCCTTCTATCAGTATCAAGCCCTTTCATATGCAAAAATTTAGTGAAAATAAGTGTGAATAGATAACAAGTGTGATTATCAGTCTAGGATAACTGGCTTCAAGGATTTCTGTCTAGTTATCTTTGTGACATGATATATACCATATAATTATTTATCACATCTATAGTATAGGTAGTTACGGTTCTCGATTTCCATAAATACTATGTCTGTCTGTTTATGAATGGGTGGGAAGAATTAAGATTCTGGAGTGGATCCAGCCTCTTTGATACGCCTATGCCTATCCCTTAACAAAAACGAAATGCGATTTTTTCCATATATCTTGAACAAAAATATTTTATATTTAAATAAATATTATAGAGTATACTAGGTTTGATCACTAGAGTCCAGAGCGGAAGGAAAGGAGTTATAGGCGGTGCCTTTCCCTCTTAGAGATCTAAACGGACAAGCTTCGTTCTAATTGAATTGAATTCTATTATCAGAGGCATATTTTGGCCTTCCCACTTTTTGGATTTCATTTAATGCTCAGAATATAATTACTCTTTTTTAAAGTAGAAACTCGATTATCTGGACCTCATTCATCCGGATCCTCAATTATCCGTATGCGAGAGCCCAGTTTTTTAGTTTTGACAAAATTAATTAGGACTCGCAAACCAGACTTTGAGACTTTATTTAATATATGTTTTTTATGCGTTTATTTTATTATATATATTTACATATAGCTGTATCATTTTTTTCAATTTTCCCTGCCCTCTCGGATTTTTTTTAAATTTGTATTTGATTATCCGGATGATGGATGCTACCAATTAGTCCGGATAATCTTGTTTCTACGGTAAACTATATATTAATTGATGTTCTTTCCATAATATTTCACATTTTACACTATAAGGTTTATTCCAACAAGTAAATGATAACATCCTACTGTCAGACGCATGGAAATAATGGCATTTTTTTCACTATGCTCCCATGCTTCTAATAGTTTGAGGACTGGTACTTGATGGATCAGCCTATAATTACGTAAACCAACCTCGATGTGATAATTAACAAAATTTTCCTTATTTTTGGTAAATTTCAATGTCAAAATTTTGTAGAATCCCCCTCCTTTTAAACTCCTATTTTACCAATAATAATATTATATATAATTCTTGAAATACTAACCTCATAAAAGCAAATAATTATTATACTTTTGGATAATGAAACTTTCACAATTGTTATCATTAATAAATAAATTACATCGTTTTAACTATGGTTTACTTGTATTAAATACAACGTTACGGCCATTTAAGATACAAACCACAAAGAATGTTACTTCTAGAGATCTACAATCTATGAGATGTAACACACTTTGCGATTTGTATCTGAATTGTACCTGAAGAAGGAAACAGAATGAGTGGCCGAAACGTTATATTTAAAACAAACTACAATGTAATGTAAATGTAATTTATTTATTTATTAATAATTACTATAATTTAAGGGTTTAAGGTTTGATAATATTTATTTTGAATTGTTTGTATTGTTTCTTTGCATTGTAGGCGTGGTCGCCCTCAAAGGGATGCTCTATGTTGTCGGTGGAGATGACGGCTCTTCCAACTTGGCTTCTGTTGAGGTCTACAACCCTAAATTAGATACTTGGACATTGCTTCCAAGCGCCATGGGCATCGGACGGAGCTACGCAGGCGTAGCTATCATTGATAAACCTGTTTAAATATATCCAACTTCTTCAATATTCTCTCATTAGACTTTTAATAATTTAACCATTAAAATTCTTAAATTTAAATTTAAGCACAGTGATATTACAATTTTAGATATACAAAACTTATTTGTTTAAATTGTATAATAAAAAATTATTTTTTTGATATATTTTTGAATAAATAATTAATAAAACTATCTTGCTTGAAAAGAATGTATTTTCTTATTTTAAAATATATTCAGGTATTATAAAAAAAAAAAAAAATTCAAAAAGAAAAGCAATCTTTTTAAAAATTGGACTAATCTTAATTCCTCTGGGTCTCTTTTTATTTTATTTTCCCAGAGCCCATGTTTAGAGAGGAAAACCATTCAAAAATAAAATTTTCAAATATTATTTATTAAGAAAGAGAAAAATTTTGGTGCAATTTATAGGTTGATTTTCACATTAAAAAATATATATATATTTTTTGAAATAACTCATCCACAATATTAAAAAAAAAAAAAAAGAATCTCAAAATATTTGACCAATATTAAATTAAAAATAAATAATAAATAATAATAATATCACTTTTAAGTATTGTTTCACTTTATAGAGATTAAGTTTTTTCTCTAATAATTTGGTTGATAATTTTTAAAATTTTCAGCCATATAATGATATTGGCTCCTAGTCGTAATTCTTCCAAATTCAATCAAACAAAATTCTAATTCTCATTTCCATTTTTTTTTATTTATTTATTTTTATTTTTAAAATTGCTTCATTCCAAAATAACAGTTTAAAAATAATTATTTTTAGTTTAAGTGTAAATGAATATCAATATATTACTCCATTAAATGTGATAAAAAACAATATATATATATATAATATATAATATATAAAGCCAAAAAATGTTCATAATATACTCTATATTTTCTAGGCTAGATTAGATTATTTTTGTATTCCAGTTTCATAATTAATATTTTTTTATTCATTATCATAATTCTTAGAAATGGGCGTTTGCGAAAATTTTTCCAGACGGTGAAGGGGAAAGAGTCAAATTTAAAAAAATTTTAATTAAGTTATCCTAGATAAAGAAAGGAAATTTCAGACACTCTAAAATTTCCTTACCATGAGAAAGGTCTGATCCAGGGATCAAATTGCCATTAACAGCAAACGTCCATAAATTTATGTATTTTTCTCTATTTTTTAAATTTTACCTAAAGATAAAACTGTTTTACTATTTCAAATTAATCCCCCTGTTAACTAATCTTATTCATATATAAATTTATATATATATATATAATAATAATTTAAAAAATATTTTTGTTCATTAAATCAATTTTCATACATATTTTGAATATTTTTTTCTTTAGCTATTATTTATTTTTATACCTAAATGTAAAAAAAATAGTTATCATTTTCTATATGTAGAACAAATTATATTAAATTAATTATAATTAATTAAATAATCTTTTATGCCTAGGTGTAATTATAGGTTTAGCCTCTACGTCTCATTTTTTTTCTTGGGAGGATCAAAATGTAACGTATTATTTTTAAAAATATTAAGTAGAAAAAAATGTTTTATTTTTCAACAAATAACCAAGACATTTTATTTCTCCAATGTGATACCAATTTTTAAATAATTAATAGAACTCCATTAGAGGCGACCCTCTGATTAATAAAAATAACACCTATTATTTGAATCAATGAATATATTCTAGTAATTAATAATATTTCGAGATATATACTTTTGAATCATACATAATACTCAATAGCCTTGGTATAGTAATCTTATATTTCACAATATTTAATAATTATAATTGTGAGTATATTTTTTGCTGGTGGATCAAGTGACCCTTGACTACGAACACAGGATCTCTGGTCAATCCGGGGCATGGACGTGCTTCCTTTGCACCAAACCATCGGACACTCGACCATACCAGCCAAAAACGGACAAAAATTCTAGGGAAGTAACATTTTATTTCTAAATAAGTGAAATTGGTGGGCATTATCTCTGAAAAAAGGATGAGATATTTTTTAAAATTTATATCACATAGGAGAAATGTGTTTCGAAGTTAAGGTTGTTTGTGTATAATTTCCATTCGAACTTTCCTCCACCGCATATCATTTTTTAATCAAATGCACTTGCGACACCTCTATTTTATCTATACTTGAAATCTACGTTCACAGGACATAATTCCAATAACCACATTAAAAGAGCCGGTTTTTTGCATTTCTATTAGCTAATTAACTGTTATATTAGGAAGGAGTTGATGGAGCAGCCAGAAGGGAGAAAATCAAAATTATCTTTCTCTTATAGTGTCGACGATTTGAGGACACTTGTGCTGATGATGAGCACGATCTGTGCTCGAAATGTTGATACTATAAGAGAAAGATAATTTTGATTTTCTCCCTTCTGGCTGCTCCATCAACTTCCTCCATTCATTCAACTTATACATAACTATTATATTGTTCACTCTAAATGATCCCACTTGTAAGGCAATTCCAATTCATCTATTCGATATCAAATAAACGTGCATTATAAGTATGGATAATCTGAGTGAGATACTAAAGTGAGCAAAGATAAAAGAAAGTGTGCACCATGTTTTAGAAAATATTCCGTGTATAGATGAAATGAATTGCACTCGACCTACATGTGTCATCATTTGGAGTAAACAAGATTCGATAGATCTAACACTTGGTATGGTTATTGGACCTAGTATAATAATTTTTATTAAATATTTTGCAAAAAAAAAAAAAAAGTTGTACCTACTTTTTGATCCACTCTTGTATTTTCAAATTAATTTTTAAGAGTATACTATGAATAAAAATTTAATCTCAAATTTTCTAGTCCTACTTATTAAGATTATATATTCTTAATAAATGAACCAATTTATCAATATTCAAGAATCAAAATAAATTATTTGTAATGAAAGTAAGTAATTTACTGAAATGAAACGATTTGAGAGAAATAAAATCATTTTTGGAGGGTACATTTTAACCCCTTTTTCATTTAAATTTAAAATCGTAACTATTTTTTTTTTTTTCCAAAAGACACCTGTAATATATTTTTCTAATCTATATTTCGTACTTCTTTTCAATTGCAGGCTGGATGGAGTACTGAAGGTGACGAAAAGTTGAATGGATTCTTCAAATTTGGTTAACGAAGAGTGCACTCACATCATTTCGGCGTATTTACAGCCTTCCTCAAAACCTTGTCTCTTCATCAATAAATAAATTAAAGTGAAAAATTAAATTTCATATTAGTAATGATTGAAAGATTAATATAAAATGGAAAGAAATATTTTATCCTGTGACAATTAACCCTGAAAATAGAAAAAATTATTAAAATTAAGTGTCAACATCTGTGAAAATAATATGTAAAGAAAAGAAGGATTGTATAATTAAAATTGACTAATTTTTTTAAAAAAAACAACAAATGGAAAAATTTAATTTATTGATGAGGAGACAAAGTTCTAAGGAAGGTCGTAAATAGGAAGGTTTCTGCTGGTTTTGCAGGAACTTTACGTAATACCGCTGCGCTATCTAATAATTCTGCTTTACGATATGGGTT
>JAAAKE020123893.1:0-15117 GCA_010014785.2 Anisolabis maritima
TAGAGAGAGCCAATGCTCTACCGACAGACTTTCTGCTACCTAATCTAAATTTAAAAACAATTATAGTTATATTTCTTAAAATATATTGTTTAAATTAATTTTAAAAACATTTTCCTTCTCCCTTCCTGTCCCAGAATAAGCACTCATTAATTTTTAAATCCATGATGTGAAAAGATGCGAGCGAGAAAAAGGACAGAGTGGCTCGTCATTTATGAAACAATGGAAGGAGAAGACAGGGAGGGGGGGCAGCTCATGGTTGTCATCCATGTACCCACAAAGTCCAAATTTAAAAAATCCAAACCCCTTGTAGTTAGGCAATTACCAATACTGGATAAAAGGAGAACAGCCATAATTTATTTTTATCAATATATTGTGTTCGGACCAGAGAGACATAGAAATTCAGGGAAGTAATGAAAGACGTATCCTTCCCCCTCTCTTATAAGTAACGAAGCATGCAGAGCTTCGTTTGTGACAAAAGCATTTTGTGACTTTCATAGTTTTAGAGTAGAGATATAATTTTTTGTAATTCGCAGAGTGATGTAAATTATAACAAAATTTTTTATTATATTAAAGCAAACCCTACTTTGAAAGGCGTAGAGAAAGGGGAAGTCCGGTCCGATAGAACTTCTCCTCCATAAAATGGCAAATTTCTGCGTTTTTTTTTTTTTTTTTTTATTTAATTTATTGCATTACTGTAGCCATTAAGACCTAACAAATATATTATTATGTTGAAAAATTCCGACAGCAATTCAATGCTCTTGTGAGGCCACCCATCCAAAGTACAGCAACGCTTAGTCTTGCTTGTAAACAAATATCTTGGTTTTCGTGCAAGATGGAAAATAAGACCTTGAAAAAAGTATTTTATATAGGTATATATATATATATACATTAAATATTTTTATAAGTATATATCTGCCGATTCCTAACAAGTCTCCTATCCTTCTGAAATTCATGAATTTTATTTACCTAGGTGAATCAAGATTTTGAATAAAAGAGAAGTAAAAAATTTCAATTAGTCCTGGCAGAAAACTCATCTTTCTTTAAAGCCCTCCAAAATTTCTATTATAAACAGAATTAGATTTTGAGAATGAATATTTTTAACTACATTCTCTGATAAACAAATAATAAAATGAAAATGAAATGAAATTTTTTTAATCGATTTTTAATTATTCAATATATGTATATCCCGAATAATAATTTATATTCGTTTTGGAATTATTTCATCATCATCTCATATAACATTATTATATTATTATTGATTTGCTTTTATCATTAGATTTTGTAATTTGAAAAGTCTTTAAATTTTTGAAACCAACTCACTAATGAAATTTTAATCAAATTATATATACTCTGAAAAATAAAATATGCCTCGTTATTTTTTTCATTTCACTTAGTATTTTTATGCCATTATCTTTTGTCTTTGCGAGCAATTCAATCAAAATTACGTAATCACCTGGCAAGAAGAATTTCATAATTATAATTTTTTGACCATTTTATATAATAAATAATTATAGTTGAGATGTTTTCGGAATTCCAGTAAGCTTATTCCCACTCTAAAACTATCATTCTTCTTCGACTCCAATCCCATTTCATTTTCCCAACCTTACAGCTTTTTCTGTTTATAAGAGAGAGGGAAGGCCACGTCCATGACTCTAAATAAAATGTTTTTCAGTTAACTTCATATTCCAGAAATTCACTCTCACAGATGAAAAAGTTCAAAATTTTCACAATTTTTTTTTTTTTTTTTCAATAATCCTGATGGCAGGATTATCTTTATTCGTCATAGAATATTTATTTAAAATGATTTACTATATGAATAGTTGAAATATGAATTTATCTTCTGTATTTTAATTAAATGGAGATTCAACGTGTAATCTTGGAGCACTTAGTCTTTAATCCCGATTCCTGACTTCCCTATGAAATAGCAGATTTGTTTCCAGCTCAGACGATCAATTGTGAAACCCGTGGAAACTACTCACATGTGCTTTTATTTCGACGGAGGATTTTTCATTAAAAATTTATTAAAGAGAAAATTTTTTGATTATTATTATTATTTTGAAACAATAAATAAAAAATATTTTTTATTAAATTTTGTCCTTTTTTAATAGATAATTAAATATTAGAGCGCATCACGCCTCACTTCGGGGAAATGCAAACAAAGATGTCTGTCAGATTAGAGGATGCATACAAAAGAAATTGGAAAAGTAAAAAAATTGGATCAGGTATCTATAAAGTCTCTATAACGTTGCCGATGGACAACATACATAAGAAAAAATCGTGAGGTTACAAAACAAGAAAAAACTGCCTAATGGTTGAGACATTGTTAACATTTTTAACCACAATAATTCTAAATACAAATGGAATTTAATCTTAAATCAACCTAACAAATTTTTCTTTTTCCTATCTTATCTAGTAAAATATATTTCCCTTGAATTTTTATTTATTTTATTTTTTTACGTTTGCTTTTCTCAAAAAGCAATTGATAATAAAGCCGATTTAATTTTCAGTTGTTAAAAATTGAATTTTATCAGCAAAAGTCCGAGACAAATGTTAATTGTTCTTTTTGGTCCTGTGAAAATCTGCCCTTTATCCCGACGATTAAAAGAATTCGCTTTCACTAGTAAAAATTACATCGAAAAGGAGCCGATGCGTTTTTGTACTTGGCAAATCCGCAGAAACGATTTGTTCTGCAAGCTTTTACAAACTTGCTCTCCCTCTTTTAAAGGGGGGATTGTTGTTGAGGGTGGGGATGATGGGGATTCCTTTTTTTTTGACCAACCTGATGATGAAGTTTCATTCATTTTCCCCTGCAGCTCTTTTTCATCCCCCTAGTTGTTTTCGCCATGTTTAATCTACAATATTGCGTTAATCCTCTCAAAATCGCATGTATTCATATGTTTTGCTACCCCTGAATGAGGCTTGAAATACAAATTAAAACACTTCATATTAGTTTATTGCACTCAGATTGTTCAGTGAATGCATTTATTAGGCTCGAATTAACCATCTAATAATGTTTATCTGGCTACTAAAAATCAAAATTGACATAAAAAATTTTACATTTTAATAAAAATTCCTTAAAAAAATTTATTGATACATTTAATATCAACATGAAATTTTATAGCTTTTCCTAATTAAACCATTCATAATTTTTATTGGTATTAAGTTTGAATTTTATTAATATTTTATCGTTTTTAAAAAGCATTATAGAGGCCAAAACTAGATGATGGAATCATTGATATATATCATATTTACAAATTATAACTTTATATATAAACACAGCCTACTCTAGGTATAGTGGAATATAAGAAAACTTTTTTTTATTTATTTATTTTTTAAAAATTATGAATTTATGCTTTTTTTTATATTTATATAACTAGAATTTAAAATTATTTACGAATTTGAACAACCTTTTGTTTTAAAAATTTATGTCCAACACAGGAGGAGTGACCATCGTATTTTTACAATTAAACCGTCTGCTACAATGTCATAAATTGACTTCCCGATTTCAGCGTAATAGGATCTTTTAGTGGCAAAGTTGAATCCCCCCCCCTAATTGGGAATTAATTAAATAAAATAGAAAAATGAAGGAATTTAAATAATAATTTATTTGAGTGAAATTTTATTTATTTTACCTTATATATTTATTTAGCTCTTAGTTTAATTACTCTAGGACAGTGGTTCCTGACCTGTGGTACTCGAATACCAAGCTACCGGTATGTGAAAAGATTAATAAGAAAAAATCTAATTTGTATAAAATTTTGTTCTTTTTTCAAAAATTTTTAGCTATTGGTATGTAATTCTCATGTCTAAAATTTACCGGTACTTGATGCAAAAAGGGTGGGAATGGCCTAAGTAATTTAGAGAAACACTTCAAATCTAGGGGACTTTTACCCGTGGATGTCTTTTGGTATGTGATAAAAATCAATGTTCTAATCCAGCCATACTCGGTTTGCAGCTCCGAGCCCAGTGGGCTGTTTATATTAATTTTTAATGTTTATATATTAAGTAGCTGGAATCCGAGGGTCATTCGGGTTTTTTTTTTAATGGCAAAGAAGAATTGATTCTTCTATCGATAGGTAGCTTTCAAAGGTAGGACCTCTGCAATTAAACATAAGACCTAAAGGTAGGTCATTCGTAAAAAATAGGCTTCATTAAACAGAAGCCCCGTAAATATATTTTCCAAAAGATGAGACCTGGCGCAATCGATTCCTCACACCACAATTAGTAAATACACCAAATTTCATCAAAATAATTAGAGCCGTTTTCGAGAAAAAATTTACATAAATACATACATAAAAGATTAGCACGTTTAATAATAGTAGATATATAGATTCTATATATATTTATTATTAATATTATATTTCCAAATTGACTAAACTAACAAATGTAAATGGCCTAAGGGTAAAAAGATTGATTATGGTTGTCCTAATACCACATCAAAATAAACTTAGGAATTTTGTTCATTAAATTATGAAAAAATCCGGCTACCCCTGGGCTCAAACAGAGATCGCCTAAGAGATGATGTTTTACTTAGCCTTTCATTTAATATATTATATTATGAGGATTTTCTTTTCATTAATTAATTTATTAGAACTTCTATTAGAATATTTTAAATAAATTTGTAAATTTTTTTTAGTGAATCTCATAGTTCTTACTTTTTAAAAAGATCTTATAAATGTTGATAAGATAATATTGAGCTGTCTTAAAATTCTCATTTAAAATTTATTAAATCACTTAATTTTCTATTATATTATTCATTCTTTCATTAAAAAAATAATTTCTTTTTATAGATGTTTTTTTTTTCTTTTACTCTTGAATTATTTTAAGTCATTAGAAAGACGCCCTCTTTATGAATATTTTTATAATCTTTAAATATTTTCATAATTTTTAGCGCATTTACCGTCCTTAAGGGAGAGAAAATGCGTTGTCTTGAGTGGAATGAAATAGTCTCATATCTTTTTAAGAATATTTAATATGTATATGTGTGTAGCTTTTATTTTGGCTTATATCTCGAGAACCTCTAAACGAAAAAAGATGGAACATCAGAATTTTATAGACCTAGAAGTGCCTAAGAAGTTATTAAAATTTGAAATGAATCGGTCCGCAGGGGACGGTAAAGAAAACCCCTCCCAATTATCGCACATCATCATCTGCTGGGTCAAACATTTTGAAACTCGGTGATAATAATTAAGACGTTTGTCTTCAGCTCTGGAACTAATTTCTTGACAATCCATTGAGTGGAAGTATATTTATTCGAAAAAAAACGAAAAAAAAAAAAATCGGTTTTAAGATATTAACATAGTTCTCATTGAGAGAAAACTGAAATTTTAACTTTGACTTTTTTTAAAATTAAATTAATGAAAAGACAATTAAACTTAAAAATATCAATAAAAATTATGTCATGAATTGTATTCTTGTAGGGCCATCTTATATCCCCAGAGGATATGGCTAGCAATGATTTAAATTGCGGGAAAGTGTTGCAACTTCGTTTTTTTATTACAATGATAATCTTGCACTATGTAAAAGTTTACTGGATAAATAAATTTTGACCAAAATTCCTCCTTTCGTCTTTGGTATCTAAAAGGCTTTTATCATTTTGGCATTCTACTTTCCTCATCAGACTTCAACCAGCAACTCCCTTCAAAACAATTATTTAATTTAAAAAAATAGAAAGTCGACGTTAGCTTGCTCTCGGTGAAAGCCGGTTTAGTTAAATTCGTTTCTGTGACCATCTCTTATTCTGACTGACTGACTGACTGAATGGATCTATCTGTCAAAACTTTAGAAACCTGTGAGTTAAAAGATTTAAATAAATAAATTTATGTTCTAGTATAAATTGTTTTAATTTTCTCAATTATTTCCAACTGGTCGCTATTCTTTATTTTTTTAAATCAGTAAATTTTCAACTCACTCTTCTATGTTTGTACAAATAAATAATACAAATGAAGCGAGGGTTAAATGATTCTTTTTCTGAAAAGAGGCTCGACAATTTTGCTTTTTTTCCTTCAATCAATGAAACATGTTAAGCTTTTTTTTCATCTGTGCAATGATGAGTTTTTTTTTTTTAATTCCTCTTCCCTCTCCCACTCTCTTTCACTTCTGAACTCTTTTTGATGGTGTTTTTTTGAAGGGATGAGAGAAAAAGTGGGGGAACTTGAAAAGCACACTCGATTGTTTATTTTTTTCACCCCTAGATATTAGATTCCCTCAGAATTTTTCTCATAACTTGGTCTTCTCTCATCCATCTTTGTAGATATATATATGTGTTATTTATTTATTTATTTTTTTTTGTATATAGTGAATTTCATTTGCAATTACTATTATATAGCAAACACGAAAAGCGGCAACGGGGCATTTGCGCCCTGAGGTTTTTAATTAAGCTCCAGTTTAAGGGGAGATATAGAGCTCCAAAAAGGGCCTGGCTGGATTCATTACCTTTGAGTTATCTTGGAAGACATTTTTTTCCTCAACGGCGAAAAGTTTGTGTTATATGAATCTTAATAAAGTAAGCATGAATGAGATAGTCCAGAATATATTATTATAAATATATATTTTAATATCTCTCTGTAATAATTTATCATATACGGGAGAAAGAAAGTTTATATGTATAATATTTATATTTATATTTATTTTCGGATTTTATTATTAAATATAAGTTAAATTAAGCCTGGAGGAGTGATCAATAATCTAAACTTTTTTTCTGGTTAGTTGTTAATTGCTCAAAATTTCTTGAAAGAGACTTTGGTACCATATAAATTCGTTTATTTCTGTTTCCTCAAAATTAGACAACAATTGATTAACTCATTAATGGATTTTTCGATTAATTGCTCCAGAGCTCTTTTAAAGTGGACCATACATGCGCATCTCACTTAAAGTTAATAACTGAGCTTGGGAGATTCGTTCTAGAAAAGCTCTTGAGCAATTAAGCGAAAAATCCATTGGTAAGTTGATTTGGGTTGCCTAATTTCCAAAACGAATTCATTTATTCAGCCCATGGTAATTTGAGAGGATTAAAAAGTCGAAGTAATTCGAGGTTCAAATTATTAACATTAAGGAAGGAAAAGAGGTTTTAACGTTTTAATCAATGCAAGAATAAAATCAGGGCCTTCTTCTTCGGATTTTTGACTTTAGGTTTTTGCCCTTTAAAAATTTTCGTATGGCCTTTGTCTCCGCTCTTCCATTTAAAGTGATGTTAATATCCAATACATAAATAAGAGAGAAAAAAATATGATTGTAATAGAGTATTTTTCAATAATCCTATGAGCTTAATTTGTATACTATAATGAACTTTATAAAAAAAAGCTTTTATGTCGACAGAACTAATTAATCTCGAATATAATTGTAACCTGGTCATGACGCTTGGCGGAAAATGAAAATAGAGGAGTTGCCGAAAAGGAGGAGAATTTAAAAAAAATAATAACTAATAGAAAAATTGATTCCATTTATATCTTCAAAATGGAGTCGTTTGGGTAATCTGATAAGCTTAGGATTATGGATCTGAAGTTGCAACACCACCCGGGTTCGAGTCCGGCTTACCAAAAAAAATTATTCAACTTTCTTAAGACTCTCTTCCTGGGTTAGGACAATATCACCCCCAGTAACAGCCATTTCGTGATAGCCTAAGTCTCAAAAATTAAATCCAAAACATCTTCAAAATAAATAATTTAAATAAAAAAACACAATATAGGAAAGAGAAAAGTGCGCAAATTTTTTATAAGACGGGCCAATCTAGACGGTGATCCAAACTCGGCAATTCATTTTTTTTTATCATCTGAACTAGCAAAGCAGATTTTAAGAATCAAAATGATCTTAAGGTTTTTAATTATTTTTCTTGTATAATTACTAAAATGAAAAATATATATATTTTTAATTTAATATATTCATTAAAATTTTGAGCACGGCGGTGTTTTAATAATAAATTATTCAAAAATGTGCAAGTTTGTAAAGTGGAGGCTGCACTAATTTACCGAATGTTAATAACTGAGCTAACAAATAGAGAATCTCATTTAATCTTAAGGTGTAATTAAGCGTAATGTGTTACTTGGCTTCTTTTAAGGAATCCTAAGAAGCATTGAATAGAATGAGATATGAAGCCCAACTTTATTTTTCCTTTTTTTTTTTCTTTCTTTTCGCCCTTTAATGAAATATTTGTTTTATCTTTATCTGGATGTTGGATCCCCTGAAACGGGAAATTTGCATCCGGCTGCTGACGAGGTTTACCTGCTCCGCATATTTTATCAGAATGTTACAGAGCCATTTCTAAAAGAAAATGTCGACACGAAAGTAATATCCCCTCCTTCGACTTTGGCTCAGGAATATCTTAATTGCAACCACGAAATTTATAGCATATCGGTCGTTTTTGCAGAAAGGGGCATGTCTGTCATTTTATGATATATATTATATAGGTATATAAATTTTGTATTTGCTTGTTATAAGACCAATATTTTAGAAAACTTGTTATTAGTCATTATGAATTTCTTACTTGAAATGGGCAATATTAGTTTCATTATTCATTTAGTGCATTTTCATTCACAAATCAGATATGGGCTGTTTTTCCTTTATGTAACATAAAACTAATCCCACACCGTTTGACCGATTTTTTTTTTTAAAGTTATTTTTCAGTGTTTAGTTACTCCTCCTGAGATCCGATATTGTTGCGACACAACAATAAGTAAAAAAGAGACTGCTTACATAATTACAAACGATCAACTTCACGGATCAAAACCAAATTTGAAAAAGTATAACAGTTTCATAGGGCAATATCATTTTTGACAGCAATCGATCAAATAAAAATATTTCTTTAAAATTCAAATCGGTAATTGCCTCTGTTCCAGCAAATGGACGTCTGATCGTCCTGAGCGTTATAATTTATTTAAATTATATTGGCTTCGAATTAATTTAAATAAATATGAACAGAGTCTATATGGCCTCAGATGGAAAATATCTAAAATATTATTATTATCAAAAAATCATTATTTCATTAATCATTGGTTTGGAAAAAATTTAATAGGCCCTATATCATATATGAAATTCAGTAGCATTAGAGTTATTTATTTATTTATTTATTTTTAAGTCTTTTCGGTATCTGAGGCCATTTAGTCCTTATTTATTTAAAATAATTGGTAATCAATATAATTTAAATAAATTTTTTTCGCTCAGGACGGGAAGCGAACCACTGACCTTTGGTACGGAGTCAGACCTCTAGCTTTGCACCAAGCGATAGGGCAAGTTATTTTTATTTTTTTAAATGGGAGAGAATTATCACAAATCACAGGCTATATATGTATATATATAAAGGGAAGTAAAATTGACTCGGTTGATTAGGGATCGGAAATACTTCCTGATTGTTTTCATTCATTTCATTATTCTATATTTTAAATAAATAAATTCCAAAAATTATCTCATGTTTTTACTTTAAAACTTTTATATAGAATTATTTTTTTTTTACCTCTTGAGAAAGTAATAACTATAACGTTAATGTTAAAAAAAAAAAAAAAACTTATAATAATTAAACATAAATTAAACTCTTTATTCTGCTTTTTATTTATTTCCTAAAATCAGTTCAGATAAACTTTTTTGTCCAGAAAATAACATTTTTAAATTGTTCAACTGGAAGAGAGAGAAAGAGATTTTTATTTTATAAAAATACTTTTGTTTAAACCGTTATTAATCCTTATCTCCAGCAACTTTAATTCCGATAAAAAAAAAATGGAAATAATTTCTAAAAGGCTTTGAAATTTGTTCTCTTCCATTCGGAACATATCGAATTTAATTGTTATTGACGGAGATAATAAATTTAATTTTCATTTAAATTCAATTTTGAATAAAAACGAATGTATACTACTATAAACGATTATTTTTTTTTTTTTATCATTTGTGATCTTTCTATCGATAGCTGAATATAAATTTCAAACTAATCATTGAGGAAACGAAAATGAAAGTACTGAGATAAATAGTAAGCGATAAATCTGTATTGAAATGCAAATAAATAAATATTAATAAGTTTAATTGTATTCTGAAAAAATTAAGGGTCTAACTTGAGTAGGTTACTCTAAATATTGCATACCTATTATAATAATTTATAGAAATTATTAAAATTATTAAAATTTCTATTGAAAGAAGAGAGTTGGGATAGTTGTGTATAACGATTATAATATAGGAGAAGGCAGGAGCAGCAAAAGGGAGCTTTTGAATGCTCAA
Organism: Anisolabis maritima; assembly: GCA_010014785.2. Classification (NCBI taxonomy): domain Eukaryota; kingdom Metazoa; phylum Arthropoda; class Insecta; order Dermaptera; family Anisolabididae; genus Anisolabis; species Anisolabis maritima. Next base: position 10,201 of record JAAAKE020123893.1, read on the forward strand.
TAGTAACTCCCAATTGAGACGTTTCGAATGAGGTTTACTTGTTCATCTTCAATCTCCATTTTGGTAGTTGTATTTATGCCCAAAGGCCACTAACAAATAAAAAAATAAAAACTTCGAACAAAAATTTGACTCCTTATTTAAATGTTTAAATCTTAATTGAACTTTATTTTTTACTTCTAGAGTTTTTTGTATTGTTATTTTTAAAATTCATATTGTATTTATTTGTAAATGTTATTTTGGAAAATTTTATATATATATATTAAAAAATTTAAGTCAAGCCCTTCAAAAGAGACAAGTCATTCTGATCTTCCTCAGCTAAACCTCCCTAGCGATGTCATAACCTCAACAAAAAAAAAAAAAAATGTTACTATCTTAATAAATAAATGATGAGATACAAAAAATATTTTGAAGATTTTATACTTTTATCTTAAGCCTTTGAATGGAAAACCAGAGAGCACGTGGGTTCGACTCTCGCCAGTGCCTCACTGTTTTTCATTAAAGGACTTAAGTTATTATCTTGTTGTTTTTTATGTGAATATATAAATTACAATTTTCATCTTTTTTAATTAATTATACTAGAATCCATAAGTGATTACCTAACTCCTCTCTGTTTTTTGAAAAACCAAAATCATTTGGATATTGATGAAATTCGATATTTAACTTTTTTTTTTTTTTAATTCTCTTGAAAAGTACTTAATTACTTCTGCTCTATATATAGCATCGATTCAATCCTATTTGTTTTATTTTTAGCCTTTTAAAACAAGCCTTCTTAATTAGTGGTGATAGGCTAATTCAAAGGGGCAGACAGAATTATGGAAGGGATAGGGAGAGAAGAGTTCAAATTTTGTTTGGAAATTTAATCTTATTATCTTGTTAAAATACTGTATAATTCATTCAAAAACCATTAAAAAGTATTAAAATTGTTTTTATTCTATTAACGAAATCATGTTTTTAATTTAATAAGTTATAACAATGACCATTGAGCATTGACCAAGAGAATGATGGGATCTATTAGCGATGGCTAAGATATGTTAGATACGATTTTTACTTTTCTTGTAAAAAAAAGTGATTTCTACACTGGTAGTGGCGAAGGAGAAAATTTAAAAATGGCAAAATTAAAAATAAAAAAGTGTATAAAGTCCAGGGTTCATTTTTATGGACTTGTGATTACTAAAATCATAAGTTTAATTATTATCTATAATATTTAAATATTTTTTTCTAGGAATATGAGCCCTTATTTTAATAATAAATCTAAAAATTATTAATAAAACCCTGATGATAATATGAATTTAATGAATTTATTTAATTTATAAATTAATGATTCGTTTGATGGTGATCATTACTTCAATTAATAAGACGAAAAGTTGGTTCAAGGAGGCTAGTCGATCGGCTTAGCGGGTTTGGGAAAAGGGCAAAAGGGCTTAAGTCTTTGGGTTGTTTTCCAGTAGAAAGTCACTGATGCGAAACGTTTGCTTTGATTTCGCCGTTGGCGCAATCAGGAGATATTGGACATTCTCTGCTGGGGGGGGCCTTTTTTGATCCTGGAGGAATGCCGGGAACCACCCATCCCCACCTCTCTTTACTCCCTACAATTTATATATACAAGCAAAAAAACAAACTTAATAAATAGGCTAGAAATAGGAAGCATTTTCTAGAGCAATTGAATTGGAAATAAAATAATCGAAGGGGAAAATACAAAAAAAGTTAATGAAAAATTCTGATTAAAAAAAAAGAACAAAAATTCCAATCATCCATTTGCTTTTGATCTGGTAGACCTTAATTACTAGTCCTTTTACATTCTTTTTATTTGTTATTGTTTTACTTTGTCGTTCATGTTTTCTATTTTAATCAGGAAATAATATTATTTACTATTAGTTAGCTATGTGAAGATACAAAACTAAAATATTTTTCAGGAACAGAGCTCCATCTTCTGAAACGTTCAAATTTATAAATTCGTTGGAGTTTGGTTGTTGGAAGATAGGCAACCCAAATGACAAACTTACTAATGGATCTTTTGATTAATCGCTCTAGAGCTACTCCAAAGCGTGCATGCTCACTAGTTAAATTAACCACTGTTCTAGAGGCCTCTAAAGCAATTAATCGAAAAATCCATTTGTAAGTTTCTAATTTGAGTTGTCTACCGTCCAATAATCAAACACAAATAAATTTCCCTATCTCATTGTATTTACATATAAAAATAATTAATTACACCAACAAAAAATTGGTCTGGCATATATTTGGTATATCCTTATCAATTCATTTTAAGTTTTCAAATTAATTACACCAACGAAATTTGCAAATTTATTGAGGACATCACGAATAAAATTCTCCTTCCAACTAATATAAATTTAATTTTATATTTTATAAATAAGAATAATGAACTGCCAAGCAAAATAATAAAACACAATTAGCCAGTGGATGATATAAAGAATTATGATAATTTTTTTTACATTTTTATATTGTATTAAATAGAGTATTGGCTAAATGTTCATTAAAGAAGTTCTTAATTCCGAAATGCTCTTCAGCTTTTTTTTTCCATTTTGAAGAGAAATATTTTGAGGTATACTTAATTCTTTCATTTTTTTTATAAGAGAACGTATAATATAGATGGAAATGCTGATCAGCAGATTTTCTTTCACACCCTTGAAGATCTTTTACCCACTCTCCCCTAAATGTGTCTCAGCACCCTAGTTTAGTCACCAGCAGTCAAAGAAAAAAGAATTCCTTCACTGTTGAATAAATTTAAAAGAGCGAGCGGTATTTTGCAATAATTCTGTTTGAATTCCTAAAAATAATTTTCTCAAAATCTACTAAATTTCAGTCTTTTGAAGTTAAACTGGTTTGTTGCTCATTCATTCAAAATGGTTTATGAATGCGAATAAAAAAAAAAAAAAATTAAAGCTTGTTGCAGTTGATAAAAGTCTATATTTAAATGCGAATATCAAAGTTGAAACATTTCGGACTTACATTCACTCAACAGAAAATTATTAATCAGCTACATTAATTAAATGGGTATTATAATGTAATTAAATCATTTTGATATTTTCTGAAACCAAGAGTCTTAACTCATAGATTTTATTTCAAAACTCGAAATACAGTTATAATTTTTAACTAAAAATAACCGTCTTTTTTTATTTAGATTCTAATAAAATAATTTCAATATAAACCTATATTTTTCTTTCTAAAACGGTTTAAGATCAAGGCCAGGACTATTACTAAAAATAATTTAAATTTGACCTATTTTCTAAAAAAAAAAAAAGATTTTTCTTTTTTTTCTTTAGTGTAACAAAATAGCTTCAGTATGATGGCACAGTCAGTAAGCTGTATATTATATAATTTTAGATTGACCTTTTTTTCACTTCCTTGCAAAAAAAAGTTAAAAATCTGTTGTTTTGAACTGTTCGAATTAGGAGTCTCTACCTTTTGGCTATTTTCCATTTATCTCTCTCCGCATGTGAGGCCATTTAACCTCCGGCAATATTTATTTAAATTAATTGGTAACCAAAATAATTTAATTAAATTTTATCGCTTATGACGAGAAGCGAACACCTGACCCTTGAATCATGAAACAAGATCTGGTTTCTTTATATGCACTATCAATCGAATGTAGAAATTTTACTAGCATTTTCAAAAAATATAAATAAATTGATGGAGTTGAGCTAGAGAATATCCTATAAATATGACTTGAAATAAATAAAAAATAATTCTTGAATTCATTTATAGTCTGATCCTAGTCAAAAATAGACTTGAAAAATAATCACGAAGCAAATATTTTACCTCTGCTCCAAGGAGCACGGGCTTATCTAATTAATATTAACAAATTTTTAGGATAATAATGAAAAATGACAATAATATAAAAAAACACTAATACAAATAATATTGTACAAATAAAAACCAATACATGACAAAATATTAATACAAAATTCATAATACAATAAGAGTTCATGAGTGGAGTTGTAGACATTTGTGATTCTTGAACTATTTCCTATGAGAGGCTATTGTGTGTATGTGGTTTATATTGTTAAAAAATTCAATTTGATATACTGATGGATTGTTGAAATCTGAAGCTTCTTTTAATATACCATGATATTTAGGAGGTGGTCGAAAATTTGTTTACGGAAGGAGGGTAATTTATTTGTAAGAAATATATTTTTCTATTATAGATTGATGATTTTTAAGATCTAAGTTAGTTATTGTTTATTAATAATCAGTTTCTCCCTAAATTGGAACCAATTAATCCCCTAATCGTTTTTCTTATTAACTGCTCTTGAATACCCAGCGGTGGTTTCTCCAAAAGACGCTGACTTTTTTTCCTAAAGAGTATTTACCAGGATGTCAGGCGGAAGAGTGATAAAGCTGGCCACAGGATGGTCCGGGATTCAATTCCGGCTGGTCTTATTCTTCCCTCTATTATCTGTCCAGACGCAGCCGAGCCGCCATATTTCTCCGGAGTCTCCTTTACACTCATCTCCTTGCAAAAAAAAGTTTGCTTCTTATATTGCAACCCTCTCTCTCTCTCTTTTGCTTTGCTTTGCCCTTCGGAGGACATGAGAGCCTCAAAGAGAAAGGATACCAACTCCAGCCCTAATTGGGCGTCCGACATCGGCTCATTATTTGGCCCTTGGCGTCCACAAAGGGCAGTCCACGAGCAATCGGACCAACCAGGAAACTTCATTTCCATTTTTCGATTCACAAAAAATATTATTAATTCATTAATTTAAATAACTTAAAAATTTAAACTCTTTCTCAAAAAATAATTTTAATTCTTGAATACCTTTACCATAAATATATTATAAATTATTTAGCTTTATTATCAATTCAATTCAATTCAATTATAATAATTTTCTATTCACCTGAATAATTAAAAATTGTCACCATGGTGTTCTACTTAGCAAAAAAAGTAGTCAAAATAAAATT
>JAAAKE020123904.1:0-34765 GCA_010014785.2 Anisolabis maritima
TTTTTCTGGTAAATATAAATAATTTAATTTTATTAAAGTAAAAAGGAGAATAATATCAAGGAATCTGTTTTTTAAATAATTTCTTTAATTTGTTTAGTTACGTGTTGGCGCTATTTTTCAAATTATGTATTTCAAATTTTTTTTCTTAATCTCACAACTATTGCATAATAAATTTTTGAAAAATAATTTTTACTTTGAAATAAAGCCATTTTACTATGTGGAGTAAAAATTCGTTCATTTTTGAATGTTGAAACGTAGGGAACCCAAATGATCAACTCACTAATGGATATTTTGATTAATTGCTCCTAAGCTCCTGTTCAATGTTAAATCTCTCTAGTCCTTTTGGTTGACTACCTTCCAGAAATCAAACACGAAGGAATTTTTTCACTCTTTGGTAAGATGATTATCGCTTGTAATCTTTGCGAGCCTCTGCAGATCGAAAAGAAATTTTAGAGGAGACCAGTTAATCATGCTTGATAACCCCTCCCTTTGAAAATTTTTCCTTATCGGCAAATGCACCCAAAATATTTTTATAAACACCCATTGCTTATTTATATTCCTTTATTATATGGTTTCAAAATTTCATATTTCGTTTAGAAATGTAAAATAAGGTGAATGACACACTAATTGACAATCACCCAATAGTTGCCAAGTTACAAAAAAAACCTCTGAAATAAAAATATTAATGATGATGGATAAGTGAATTTAAATTTATTTTATTCTTTGATTTATATACTTAAAGTAAAATAAAAATTGAATCTGATGCACTTCTGTCAGATATCAGAATTGGCAATTTAATTAAATTAAATATCTTTGTCGAAAACTAATTTTAATACGATTGTATTGTACATTAAGAACTTTGTATTTTTTTCTTTATGATTTTCATGGCTTCGAGCAGTTAGTTGATTCCTCTCCATGATGCACTTCTTAGAGTTGCGTAGATTCAAAATTTTAGATGAAAAATTAAAAAAACTTCTCATAGGGGGATTGGCAATTAAGTAAAGTTGAGTTGGCATATATGAAGATGTTGTACCAGAGCTTCCTACGAGGTTTCTCTAATTTTCTCATCCTCATAAAAAATATTTTATTTACTTAAAATAATTTTTTTTTGTTTTCTTTGTTTTTGTTTTTTATAAAGAACTCATATTTTACTTAATATATCACTTGGGGGTTCACACCTAGTGAGTATATGGATGGAGACCACGAACTAAGCTAATGGGATTGCTTCTATTCTCTTTATGTATCTTTTCTTTCCCCTCCAATTTTTAATTAAAAAATTATTGACATTTTTTTTATTTGTTTAAACAAAATTTTTTTTTCTCTCTAATATAATCTTATATTTTTTTATATTTACGTTGATTGCTCAATTCTACCCCTCCCCCTTACTGTTAATACATTTCTATATTGCTCTATATTTGAATCTTTATTTTTGAGATACCAAATTTCTTATTCAAAATTTTTATTTTCAAATATTTTTTATATTCCTACAAATTACTTATTATATATTAATATTTATTTTTAGTGATCTTAATGCATAATGGGTTTTTTATTTTTTAAAAATAATTCAAGGATCTGATTTAGGTAATGATGAAATGATGGCAAATTCACACATTCTGATATTACAAATACTCCAATCAGTATTCGTATATTTTTATTCAAAAAATTGGAAATTATTAATTTTTTTTTTACATTTCATTGGTTTGCCATCACTAGACTGGTTTAGGATATATAGAAAGAAAAAAAAAAAATTAATGTTTAAAAACCTAGTCTACACCTTCATACTTTTGACAGTCACAACAAAAACAAATGTGTATGTATAGTTGTTTAAAAATTATTTGCAAACATTTCTTTATAATAATTGAAAGAAATGATCTCTTGATATTTGCATTCGTTTTTGTAAGCTGAATAATGTTGGTAAAGTGTATTTATGTAGGCATAGACTAGGCTAAAAAAACAATTTATTAAATTAAGAATACAAGATGGATATTAGAACAGCAACATTTTTCTTAATTATTTTTGAGCTTTGAAAGATTAAATAAAAAATACAAAACCAAAACCAAAGGCAATTAATTACATTTTTCTAAAAATATAAATTTCTTTACTCTCAAAATATTTAACTGAAGGGTAACTTTTAAGAATAGATTTATAATTATGTGAAAATTTAGAATCTTTCCAACTTAATTTTTGGTCTAAATGACGTCTTTGTGAAGGGAGGAAAAACACAGTAAAATTTATTTTTGATCTTTTAGAAAAAAAAAAGAATAAAAAATGGAAAAAAAATTTTATCTTAAGTATATGAAACAAAATTTACTTAATTCTTATTTTATTAAAAGCATTATTTTTAAATTATGATAAAATTTAATTTTAGAATTAATCCTGAATCTTCAATTAACAATACATTTTTCCTTGAAATTATCTCAAATCTGTTTTTACTGAAAAACTATATAAAAAATAGCATAAATAAATAACAAAAATATGAAATGTTTTTTTCTATTCATAGAACAAAATGAAATAAATTAAAAACAAACAGATAAAATTATGAAAAATACTCAAACTTTTTTAACATTTACTGTCTTTTATTTTTTCATCCACCCTTATTACATTTGTATTAATGTATGATGTTTAAAATATAATTGCCACTGTTCTAATTAATTACAAAAATAAAAAAGCAACTTACTACTTTATCTGCGTTTTATATTTTTTTGATAAAGTAGATTTAAACCCATAATAATAGAGAATAATCTTTTATATATTGATTGATGAAATATTTAGAATGTTCTTAATATGTAAAAAAAATTATATTTTAATACAGCGCGAAAATTATCAATGCCACGTCTTTTATTTTGGGAAATTAGTTAATTTATTTATCATTATTTTTATTTTTTTTATTTTTTTGAAGATAAATGCTGGGCGAAAAAATTCAGGAGAAAATTGGCGAAAAAACCAGCGCTTCATTTATTCCGTTATCTATCTTATTAATAGGCGGATCCAAAGATGGCTTTTGGGATCAACCGCCCCTTCTAATTTATAAAATTATGCTTTCGTTCATCAAGCAATGCAATACAATTTTTAAGATTTAAAGTTTCTACGCTGAAAAAAGACCTGAATAAGACAGAATCGCTGTCGGAACGTTGTCATTAAAAGCATAAATAAAATACTTTAATAAAAGGGCTGCTCATTTTTCATATCATAATTTTGTTAAGAATTAGAGTTAAAAAACAAAAAACGAAATTTGTAAATCCTTTAAAATGGGAAAGAAGAAAAATTAATAAAAATTAATAAATACAAGCTAAAAGTAAATATTATATCGGTATAGAAGAAAGAATTTAAAGAATTCGTGGAGCAAAAAAAAAATGTTGGGTATGAAAGACAGTCTGCAAAAATTTTGATTGAAAGGCGCTGGTTTTTTTTTTCAATTTACTCCTAAAAAATAAAAACAAATGATACTATGAAATGAAATTTTAAGAAGATCTTAATAAATCAATGTTTAGATTTTCAATTTTCAAATGAGGTAAATTCTAAATTAAAACTAAATTTTTAATCATTAACAAAATTAGCCTAAAATTTTTAACTGATATGTTTTCAAAAGATTTAAAATACATTTTAAGAACATTCAATATTTTTGCAGAAAAAATCTTCGCTCATTTAACTGCAATAAGAAAAAATAAAAAAAACTTAGTATATTATTGATAGTATATTATGTATGTGACTACATTTTAATTACCGAGATGGAGCCCAGAGCATCCTTTGCCATCAGAGTTGGGGAAAGGCCCTTTGTATCGCCCAAAATCAACCAATTGGCGTAACTTGGCCAAATTGTTCTAAAAAAAAAAATAATAATTTTTCAACATCATTTAAACGGAGAAATGAATATACTATTTATAAAACATTTCCAATTCAAAAAAGAAAAATTTCTCAAAATTTTATTTCATTATATTTATTTATTTTTAGTATTTGATGAATGGAAATTTTAAATTTCATTGAATAAAAACATTGCCGTGAAAATGGAAATCTCCACCCTGAAACAAAACCTTATTCCCATACTTTTCCAGTGCTGAAAGGCAAAACAAAGGTTCTGTACTCGTCTGAGCTGGCACTTCTTCCCTCCCTTCATGCCAATTTTTTCTTGCTCCCCTTAATTTTCTTGCCTTGAAATTTGCTAAAAAAAATTATTTTTGGTTGGTTTGGACCATCGCTTATCGTCTATCTCTCACAAAAAAAAAGAGAATATATTTAATGAAAATTTAAAATTAATTATTATTAATTAATTTATAATCTAAGAAAATTTCTATTGGAATTTCCTGGGCTTTGTTAATCGCTTGGATTAGTCCGATCCTCTAATTGTATTGAAAAGGGTTTTACTTCTAAATTGAAATATTTACCGGGCCAAGTCGGTGCAGTTGGTAGACATAATTGGGCTTGACCTGACGCGCCATGTCCAAATCCATCCCCAAACTGATAATATCACCATCCTTCAGGGGGTGATATCTCAATGGACGAATTTTGCTCCCATTGACAAAAGTTCCATGGGTGGAATTCTTGTCAAAGATTTGGGGAGCGAAGGTGATGCGAGTCTCCCTGAACGAGAACACGCAGTGCTTGCCCTAAACATATTCACTTTGGCACCTCACATCACTTTCAGCATCGCTTCCAAAATGAATCTGAAAGTGAAATAATAATAAACTGATCATTTTAATTAAAAAACAAAATATTTTTAATTTAATAATAGCTGAACAAGAGTTACTCCTCTTTCTTCTTTTTTTTTTTTAAATTTTTTATTTAATAAACCAAACAATTTTTTGTTTCTTCAACTACATTTCACAAACACAGCCCGTTTTTTTTTTTGGTACTCCTAAAATAATTTTTTTTTTTTTGCAATAATAAGCCTATTTGTTCCATATAATTGAACCATCGTCAGTATAAAATATTATTTGTTTGTTGAACATTTTTGATAAAAATATCCCATTTTTAAAATTTTATTTTATTATCGACCAATTCATAGAGAGAGAAAGTATTGTAATCCTAGGAAATTATGATGAATGAGGATGAGGCATTTACAATTCGATTTTCCTTTTTTCACCTTGCTTGCTTTATTTTGATGTATTACGTATATCTATGGAAAAATTTTCTCGCACTTCCAAAATTAAAACTATTTATTTGAGATCTTTCAATTGCTTAAATGTACCAACTTTTGATATTTACAACCACCCCGCAAATCCAACTTTACTGATTGGATTTTTCTTTAATATTTTATTAACTATTAAATCAAAAACAAAAAAAAACCCTTTCTACTAAAATTTGTGTGGGTTACTTCATTATAGCTGTGAAGAAACTCTACATTCTTTTTGGAAAAAAATCAAGGGGCAGCAAATTTTAGAAAATTTAACCTCTAACCCTCTAACTCATTATGCATTTAATGATCAGAAACTGCATGCATACAAAAACTCCACTCATATCAGTATAAACAAAAATACATAGAAAAAGAAAAGTACTTACGGGAGGAGAATGAATGGTCAGCGAAACTTTCTTAGGTTGATTACGGCGACGATTGCCATTATCAGAATTGATATTAAGGCGCTTCAATACCCACATTGTTATAGATGGAAGTTCACTTTTCAAGTGAAGAAGCAAGTAGCAACTGTAAGGGCTGATGAAGAACTGACCTGCGATTCTCAAGACGCGAGTATTTAATTGCACAGTCATCACCTAAGGAGAAGTGGGTGGTGGGGACTACGGCTTTAGTGCCTTCTAGCCCCACCACCATAAATATCTATTTTAAATTAATGGAAAAATGTGGTCTTATCGGACACCAACAAAATTTTAAATTATAATTTGAGGTCCTACTTTAAGCCCATTTCATAATAATCTATTAACATTTTTGGCTATGCTACTTTTGAGAGGGGGGGGGGAAGGATTTAAGGAGTCGCGAAGGTCACAACTGCGGAGAACCCCCCACCACATAGAGGGGCCCCGAGACGTGACGTTTCTAGGAGAAAAAGAAGACAAAATTTTGAGATGGCTATATAGAGGAGAAGGTGCCCCGGGGCAAAAAATTGGGGAGGGCCAGAAAAATTTTGGCTGAACCAAAAAAAATTTGATTTGCAATTTCATTACTTCCTTCTTAATTCTCAAGTATCTTCATCACTCACTTCTGCTGAGTACGTGTTGGAAATCACGAGTTGCCGGAGCTAAGACTGACATTTTTTCAGTTCCCTCTCTAACACTCTTTCTCTTCCCCCTCCTCATCAAGCGTCAGGCTGTGCGATGTGCGATCCAAGTAAGCCAAAGAAAAAAATTTTTATCTAGGATGGCATAGTCAGTCCCCCCCCCCCCACCACTAAAGTCGAAAAAAATTAAAACAAAATTTTAATAAAAGTATAAAAAAAATTACAAATTGAACAAGTTTAAAATGAATTTCTAATAAGAATCACATAAATTTATTATTACTATTACATTATTATTATTATATTAAACTTAAATATCAATAATATTATTAGATAATAATAATAAGAGAGAACCACTAGTAAAAAAAAGAAAAAACATTTATTTGGGTGTCCTCTTTCCCAAACAAAAATCCTGGCGACGCTCCTGATTTAAGAGTAAATAATTAGAAATTTTTTAAATTTTAGAAAAATATATTTTATGATAATATATACCTCTTGTTTCTTTTTCAAATACCAAAAATAAGTTTCAGTAAGTAAGATTTCGCGTGCATGCTTCAAAGAATATTTTTTTTTTTCCTTTGATAAATGATTAAAATAATTATTTACAATAACGAAGTATCACAAGCTGGATTGAATTTTTTCTCAGGAAAATCTTACATTTTTGACGCCTATAGAGCGAAGAGTATACAAATTACCCAAAATAAATTGTACGTTTCTATCAAATAATTAAAGTATTATTTGTTATTCACCAGAATTGAAATCTAACTCTATATTCTTTCTTAATTTTTTAAAAGTGAAGGAATTTAATAAAAAGTTTAAAAATCTTTTTTAATTATTAATTTCAACTCGATTCAAATCACACTCGTTAATTCCAACAATAAAAGGCAACAAATGGATATCTTTCTCTCTTTAATAAAAATAAAAGAAGAATTTGAATGAACAACTTTCAACAACACTACCTAACTAGAAAAGGACTAGTGTTTAGATAACCATTAATTATTGTGATTGATAATCACTTAGCTATTTTATATTTCACTACTTTCTAAGGTATAATGGATGCGATCTCTGACTTTATAGATTCTCCAGGATCCCATCGCGCTCAATGGGAACGATGTTTTGGTTACAGAAATCACATGTATTCCAAGGGTTGGATGGATGGCAGTGTAAAAAGACTTTTAACCTGATCTAATATATTAAATATGAATTTGGCTTATTTAACCCAACTCCATTTTTTTAAATTATTAAGGGCCGATGAATAAATTAAAATACATTTTTGTAATGTTTTATTTTTATTAAATGTTGGTACAATATAGTATGTAAACAATACAATAATGTATATTTTATATAGTGGTGGAATTCACAAAAATTGACAACAGATTCAGTCTATTGGCGTAGCCTGGGGAAACCAAGGCTGTCAATGAAAAATTCTTCTCATGGGTGATCCTCCTTACATATTAAAAATATATATATATTATATTTTAATGCATTCAATTAAATTTTTCATACAAAATAATTCTATTTCTATTCTAATAGTTTATTTTTATTTTATATTTTATTTACTTTTGAATATTGAAGAATTTCGGCGCCCCCGGACCGTTGACTTCGTGCCCCACACAACTTTACACCTATGTCTGGTCTAGCTACGCTTGTCTCATAAAATTAAAAAAATAATAAATTTGATTGGGATTAAATAATTTTAATTTTAATTTTAAATCTGGATTCAAAACAAAATGCTTGGATAATAATGTAATATGAGTAATATTTTAAGCAAATTTATAAAATTTTATTAAAAAATCTTCATCAATTCGCTGTAAAAAAAAAATATTAATTTTAGTCATTTAATCACTATATATGAATCTACACCAAGTCACCGGCGGATACGATCATATGGTCCGAAGTTTAAAGATAGAAATAAAATTATTTATTAAGTTGGCACAAAGTATTTGACTAGAGCGCATATAAATAAATGCGATTAAAAAGGATTTAGGGAAAAGCACCTTCCATTAATGACGTCAATATCCGCCAGGGTGCGAAGTTAAATAAATATATATTTTATAAAAATACTTTTATAGAAATATCTCTCTGCTTCTTCAACTGATAGGAGTAGAACTCGTTTTGGATCAGGATCCTATAAACAAAATAAAAAAGTTTTTCTGTCTTTTTAGTTGAAAAATTCTTTTTTTTCTTTTAAGGATTATTCATTGTTCATGTTTTAATGGATAAGAATAATGCTTAAAGCATTCTTGACATATCCCTGCTTTAAGTTGAAAACATGCCCGTCAGAAAAGTGCATGTTTTCATTTATCCTAGTCAGCGTATCTATTATGCTTTGCGCATTGCTATTATCCATTTAAATGTGATCATAGAAAATAGCCCTTAATTAAAAAAAAAATAATTTCCATAATGCATATTCGACAAATCAAATCATTCGTTTAATTAGTATATAATATATTAATTAATTAATAATATTAATAAAATTGTTATATAATATATACAATAGAAAGTGAGAATATTATAATCATGATAAATTTTAAATTTAATTTAACTTTACGTTTAAAATCAAAATGCAAAAAAATCTTTGTGTGCATGTGTTAAATGTGTTGAGTGAAAGGCGATTTATTCTTAAAAAACGAAAAATAATTTAGAAAAGAAACTGAAATTTTCTCTAAACCCTTTTACTTTTTTCTTTTTTATATGTACAATAATTAATAAAAAGATATTTATTTATACAAACATTTTAATCTAAAAATTATCTAAAAATAGTAATAAAAATAAACATAACTTGCATACTCGTTAACGAATATTCTGCCACAAGTTTTGCAGCTTCGTTGTTTATTTTTTTATCACTTTTATGTGCCCTGCAAAATTTTTTTGGGTCGCTGAGTCGTTTATTTAACAAATTTTTATAATTTTTCTTTCTTGGCCCCGGACCCCCCCCCACTGCCTTCTTTTTTCTAAATATATAAATTTTTAAATATTTACCTTTCCGACGTTAACCACTTGATAGACAAAAGGTTGATGAGAGTAAAATATCACTTTTAGATCTACTCTTAAACTAATAACATCCCCATCCTTCAATGGAAATTGCTAATAGGGTGAAACTTTAACCCCATTAATAAATGTCCCATTGAGAGAATTCTTATCGAGTATTTGGGGTTGTAATAGGTATTCTATATACTTTTCTTGGAAGGAGATGACACAATGCTTATTTGAAATATAATAATGAGGAAAAGTGATCTCATTGTCCATATCCAGTCCGATATTTAACTGGAATTAAAAGAATATATAAGTACCAGTAAAGATAGCGTCTATTTTAATCTATCAAAAAATTTTTAATTATGTCACTTAAAATTAAATTGAATTTGCCACAACTTTTTATATTTATATATTAATATAATAAAATATAATATCTGCTAAGCAGTTGAGAGAAATGTGTGAAACTGTTGGTTATTCAGTCAAAAGATCGGTTGATTTCCGTCCGACGTTTAGACCGGACTTCCAGATCTATGGGCGATTTTATTTATTAGTATCTAATAAAATTATATAATTATCATAAAAACTAATATACGAACTTGGAAAAAGTAAATTAATCCTCGATGTTCGGAGATGTTGGTTTTTTTTTTACAAGGAAATAGTATATTATTATAATTCCATACATTATAATAGTAATTTTTTTAAGTTGAGTGGTGACTCTTTTGCTCCATTCTTTAGAATGGTGATGATGATTAAAAAATAGGATAAAATACAAAGAGTTTTGGGAAGTGCATGAACTTCTTATATTTATTAACTAGCTGAGCAGCTCGCCTTCGACGCCCCTGTCTCTTTTCTGTGGAAAATTTGAAAATACCACCTGAAGCTTTATATAAAGTACCTCTTATAATTGAAATTTGAAAAATCCCTTCTTATCTTTCTTGTATGAAATAAATATAAATTCATGATTCTACATTAAACGGTTAGAGCTGTGATTTGGTATACCTCTAATTACGATTTTAAATATACGTATATAATTATTAATAAATACTTTCCCCCTTTTTTTTTTTGTCTTTTCGACATCATAGGCCATTTCGACTTATGAGATAAATTGTACATATTTATAAACAATATATATTATCAATCCATATTAATATAAATCACTTGGTAGCCAATATAATTTTAATGAATTTTATCTCTCTAAACGTATTGCATTAGATGGATACTAATAAATAAACGAACCACTAATCTTTAGATCATGAAGCAAACTTTACTTCTGCTCTAAGGGCCAGAGACTTTTTCTTGTATTTATTACATTACATAATTAGTATGAAATTTATTATTTTTAAAATTTATAATTTCAATTAAATTTGACATGCCGTTTTTAATGTTGACATTTGAATCAAGGGCTATTAAATTTAAATTTAAAATTTAATTTTTTTTATTTTTATAATCCAGCTCTTGATTGTTTTCTAGGTCAGATAGGGATAACGAAGTTGGGTTTTTATTTATTCAATACAGATAATTCATGGTGTCTCATAATGTTTTTTTCCTTTAGATGCCAATATTGCACTTATAGCAATTATCTGTATTGTTGCAAGTAATTGTACGAATTCTCTCGGCCGTCTCCTCATAAGGGGTAGGATCCCTTTGGTTCCGTCTCTTTCGAGGATTATTTTCAAATTGTAACTTATTTCAGGATAATAATAAGCTGGAAATAAATTTTTTATTCTGTATTGTATTAAGGTATGGTTTTGTTAGGTCACCAAGTGACTCATTATTTTGTTGACTAGGCTCTTGTACCGAGACAACAACAAATTTTATAGAATTTATTGAAATGTTGGCTCTTAAAAAATAATAGAATAATTCTCCTGTTCAAATATCGAAATTAAAAATCTAAACTTGGCATTTGAAAATTTAATTGAAAATTTAAATTTTAAAAATTCAAAATTTGTTATTAATTATTTAATATATAAATTTGAGAAAAAAGTATGGAAGTTCTTATTAACGAATATAAAACGTTCATGCACCTCCCAAAGCTCTCTCTATTTTAAAAATGTATCCCTCTGCATTCAAAGGTGTGGATAAAAAAAGGAAATGAAAAAGTTTCTATTAAAATGTATGGAGTTATATATTTATTCATTGTATAAAAATCCAACTTTCTAAGTTCGTATATTATTTGTCATTATAATTATCTTATTGCATTAGATGGATACTAATAAATAAAATCAACCATCGGTCCCTAAGAAAGTCTCGTGGCCGAAATGTCGCCTGGAAATTAACTGATTTTTTAGTTGCTACTAGTTTACATAATTTGGTTTGAATTAAACTAAAAATGACTAAATAATTAAATTCAATAATGAAAAAAATAAATAAATAAATAAAATTACTAAAGTTCTTTTGGTTTGAAGTTTTAAAAAAAAATTTACAAAACAAAAGAAAAATACAAAAAAGCTTATATTAAAGTTTATTTAACAGAGGAATAAGAGAAAATTTATACATTCTAATGGACACATAAATTATAGAGCAAATTGAAGATATTTTGTAAAGTTCAACTTTGCGCCTATTCATTAAAATTTCGAATGAATACTTCCAACTCTAAGAGTCGAATAAAAATAAAAATAATTACCGGCAATGAGTAGATATTCAAATTGATAGTATGCTTTATAAGTTTATCATTTGGGAGCAGCTTCATTCTTCTCAGCTCCCACATGTTTTTGTTTTTGAAACAAATACAAATAATAATCAATTAGACCTATGTTAGATTAAGCGCAGAACGGAATATGAATAATCTGCATCCAAAAACCTGCACGAAAAATGAGCCACTGCTATCACTTAATCCCACTATCCACCCCAGGGTTCTCAATTATTATATATTTACAAATTTGAAGCACACTAAAATATTTTATTGATGTATGTAAATTTTACTAATTGAAGTATCTAAAAAAAAACTATGAACAAATGATAATTCATAATAATTGAGCGAGACCAGATTTTTGAGTTGCTAATCCGGGACATCCACCTGAGGAGCAAAAAAAAAAAACAAATCTCAAAATTTCAAAAAATCAAATAATTTTTTCCAGGCCCTTTGTTGTGTTTTATAAAATAAAATGATTTTTTAAATTGTACATGTAGTTGGTATCACTCAATTCAATCATTTGTGAAACGTTGTGATTATTCTAAAGAGTAACTTTCATGGGAATAATACTGGAATGGCTTCCCGTTATCTTCTCCAGGAGGAGGCAGCACTAACATTTTTTCCATGAGCTGGATTTGAAACCCGAATTACTTTCAACTCAGGATTTTAAGCTCAACTGTTTTATTCCATCATCTAATCGCTGCTTGAGTGTAGAAAAATTATTTTCCAGTATAAAAATTATGGAGAAAAATACAAGCGGAAGTTAATTACTGCTACAAAATTATAGGAGCCGTGTTCCCTTTTTTCAACCAACCGACTCATAGAGGAGAAGTTAGAGTAATCATACTAAATTTAAAATTGCGAGATTTTGATAGATCAGCACGAATCCTGGTGTTCGCACAGTTTATCTTTTGAAAAGTTTTCCATTCTTGCAGATTAAATAACTCAAATATAATTTAAGATATTTAAGTATTATATTAACTTTTGGCCGATAAACTGGAACTCTAACATTATGATGCCATCTTTCATTTCTTTATGAATATTTTATTAATTATTAAATTTAGAGAAAAATCTTCCAAGTTGTGTGGATTATGATTCTTTTTAATTTTTATTAAAGCTCCTGTCTCTTTGTGCAAAGGTAAAGCTCTTGCATCATGATTAATTCAGTTCAATTGGCTACCAATTAATTTAAATAAATATGGACAAGGTCTCAGATGCCAAAAAAATACTTTTATTAAATAAATTTTTTAATGAATTCTTCAGTTTTTGCAAAAAAAAAAGCTGGTTACATCAATGAAAGTATAAATTTTCCCCAAATGAAACTCAAAAGGACTTCCTTAATTAGGGGTTAGTTTATGGAGAGAACCAATAATATCTATTTATTTATTTTGACAGACTACCATCCAGACCTGGGCATCCGTTGCGATCCTATACACGCAAGTTCACCAGCTTTGGGCTTTCATTGGCGTGGCATCCGTTTTGAAAATGCGCTATATGAAAAACGTCTTCGTCAAGGGAATACTTTATATGTTGAAATAGGCACCTCTGAACTTCGCCATATCGAAATCAGGTGATTATTGATCATTTACTAATTCTTAAATCTACGTAATTTTTAGATATCGAATTAATAACCTTATAGAAAAGAAATCTTATTTCTATTGAAATTTTTAAATCTATTATTCATACTAGAGAGCTTCCTTCTTACTGATTCATACAATTATATCTTAGTTTATTGAATCATATTCGTTATCGTGATTCGATAATAAAATAACTAAAATTATTTATTTATTTTGATTTCCGAAAAATATAAAATTTTTTAATATGACACCCCAGCAGGGAGCAGAAAAATTTTTTACCCTAAATGAATTATTAAAATATAAAATTTGAATTAAAATTATAAAAAAATAAATGAAATTTTCATAGACTAAACATTTAGTTGATCTTTTTTTATATGAAATAAAAAATGTTGGGAATTATTAAAACTTATCAATTTTAATCGAAATGTCACCTTATATCACCATGGGATGTATAAATTATTTGGTTTTTGACTGCAGTCCTCTCTATTCAGTCATTTGTATCAGGGGCTGACACATTGTGGTTACTCTAAAGAGTACTTTCATGGGATTATACTGGGGTGGGTTCCCGTTTCCTTCTCCAGGAGGAGGTGTCACTTATAAATTTTGATAAATTTTTTGCCTTGAGGTGGATTTGAACCCGAGTTGTCTTCAACTCAGGATTATAAGCTCAACTGTTTTATCCCCACGGCGAAGGTCCCTCCTGGAAGCTAGCAACCCAAATAACTACCTCACTTATTAGTGAGTTGGTCTTTTGGATGCCTATCTCCAACAAGCAATAACGAAAAAATTTGTGTAACTCTTGGTAATTAACTAACTTATAAAATTAGAAAACTAGCTGCAATATTCGTGTTTTGAATTTTTTGGTTGCATTCAACTATATAAACATCTGCATCTCCAACCAATTTTTAAATACATAATATATTCAGGAAATCTCAAGATGTCTTTAAAAAATTTACGAATATATTTTATGAATATAGATAACTCTTAAAAAGATTAAAATTTCTCATATTTCGCCTGTTTCTTAGGCAACTAAAAATAAGATATGTATAAACGTTATCTATCCAGCTAGGAGTAGCCAACATGGTGCTCGTTTCTTCCATTTGCCACCAGAGGACTCTACTATTGCCCAGTCAAGGGCGTCAATGATTTTTAAACTTTTCCTTTGTTAAATTGACTTAACCCTAACTCAAGCATAGAAATTATTTTATAAAAATGGTTTTGAATTTAAATTAAAAAGGGTTTGACATATTATAAATTTATTTTAAATAAAAAAAATGTTATATCATGGCTCTAAATATAATTAAAATCAAATAAAACTTTTATGAACATTTATGCCTTTTATTGGATTGGTGATATATACCTCCCATTATCAGGATATTTATTATATATTTATTAAATAAAATATGGAAAGCAAGTATTCTTGATAAGTTGGCGAAACGTATAACATTTTTATATATTTTCTGACCCAACTAGCAAATATCTTTAATTTATTCTTAACATATCTTAAAATATTTTTCTAGGCATGCTGGATCCGGTCGTGATTATAATACAAGTTCAGCGATCGAAATTATTGGAGTTCCTCCTCAAATGTCTCATCTCACCATCGCCCAGTCCTTGTATAACGGCATCAATATCACAAACCCTGAAGCTCCAATTGCTATTTATAATTCAACTATTCATGGAAATAGAGGTAAATATGAAAAAAATAAATTCTCATTATGAATTTTTTAAAATAATCTTAAAATTTTGGCATACATTTTAAAATATTCACCCAAAATTTTTGATTATTTTCAAATTTTTAATTAATTTATGTGACATGGAAAATACATGCGAGGGATTATTATCATTTTCAATCATCATCAGGGCCAGCTTAAGGGCACATGGCGCAATATCCTTACGTTGCGCCTAAAAAAAATAAATTAGTATTTGCGCTGTGGAGTCGACCTCTCATGTCTTTACAATATATTAAAATTTTGAAAATAACAATATTGCTAAAGATAATATAACGTAAACTTCATCGGAAATAACATAAACTCTTCAAAACAAACATTATTAAAATTTCATGATTATTATTTGTTACAATTAAAAAAAAAATCTTGAATATTCTGATAGCGCTCATAGATTGTGTCTAGTGTGTCTGAGCTTAAAGTCCGCAATGGCTATATGTAAATTGCAAGTTTGATGTGACTTTATTGAAGACTTTAAAGGTCGCAAATAATTATTCAAGGGTCGCTTATTAGACACTTATAATTTAATTCATTCTAATCATGGGAAAAATTTGTAAGATTATATTTAAATAAATATTAAATGATAAACATTGATAAAAAATAATAATTGCAAGTTCATACTTTCATTTTTATTAGACCTTAAATATTGAATTATTTAATTACATTGAATTCTTAATCTGTAAAATTCTCCAAAACTAAGAAATTACCATAAAATATTTTATAAAATAATTTTCAAAAACCAATGCCCTAACGCCATATATGTTCATAATTTATTAAATTTAAGAAATTTCTAAATCCTCTTTGAAGTAAAAATGAAATTTTTTAACATTTTATATGAACTTCATTGAAATATATATTTTTCTTCCAGGCCATGGGATTTTTATTAACAGCACCTTCGGTTT
This sequence comes from Anisolabis maritima, assembly GCA_010014785.2. NCBI lineage: Eukaryota > Metazoa > Arthropoda > Insecta > Dermaptera > Anisolabididae > Anisolabis > Anisolabis maritima. The sequence goes on from JAAAKE020123904.1 coordinate 15,979, forward strand.
AGCTTTTATCAACGGATGCACCATCACTGATAACGGAGGAGATGGAATCCGACATATCACTCATTGGCCCAACACTCAAATGGGAATGCATTTATTAAATATAAATCCTTTCTGTGATTTTGCAATTACTCCAAGTATGATCTTCCCAGTTCGAATGTCCGTTCAACAAGCTAAAGAATCCACTAACTACCTTGAATGTATTAAGGTAATTTATTAAATCATGTTCTTCTCCATTTGGGCTCTATAGCAAAGAATTTCTCATTAGTGTAGTAATATTATATCATTTTAAAAATACTATATAATTATAAATTTCCACAAGCACCAATTTTATTAATTTTAATTATATAAAAATTTATTAAATTACTAAAAGAGCTTTTTTTTTTAATATATGGCTTTTAATTAATTTATATAATTTAATTTATAGGTTTTTCAAACTACCCCTGGTCAAGTTTTAACCTTGCACTTTCTCTGGGCTGAAGCATCTCTTCCCGAATCAACTGCATCCCTACGCATTTATGATGGAGCTAAACTAAGTGATCGACTTCTTGCTGAAATCCCTCTTTTAAATAACACTCGACCTCAATCAGTAACAACAACAAGCTATATTATGATGGTTCATTATCAAGCGAAACCTGGAAATTATGTTTTGGGCTACTTGACACTTACTTCTGGAATTGGTAAATATAATTGTATAAAAATGAAATATTTTTCCTACTAATTTCTTAAAAAGAAAAAAGATATAAGCTTAGTCAAATTTATATTGATACTAATGGAATCTACAGTACTTTAATTGTATATAAATCTCTCTATATTTTGACTTGCATATTAATCACTTACTTTTATAATCTTGATTAATTTATTATTTATGAAAGAACTGTGACTAAGTTAAAATGGTACACGTACGAGGTCAGTTCAAAAGAAGAAGAAAAATATCTTAAAATGGAGTAAAAATGGTTGAGAATGAACTGAATTCTTAGCTTTGTGTAAAAGCCAAAAATAATTTTTTTCTCTAAGAATACTGAAATTGCTGAAAAGGGGCCAGTGTATTCGAAATGAGAAAGATAAAGAATAATTATTAAATCCCTTTTTATTTTTTAAATAATTAATTACATTTTAAACGTTCTTTTTATTTTTATATTTAATAAATAGGAAAACACAAATTTTTTTTTTCTAGGACGATCTTACGACTTGAACGTCTCGCATACAACATCAGCTTCGAATCTTGGCCGAGGGGTTGCCATTGATAGTCTTCGCTCTCTTGTCCACATACACGCCTCCTCGATTTCCGATAATAATCATGCAGCTGGTGTTCATGTCACATCAGGAGTTGGTCATGTTAATATAACAGACTCCAGGATCGCCTTCAATCATGGGGATGGGATTAATATCACAGTGACAGGCGGTGCTCGAAATATCACCAATTGTTCCTTGTCTTCTAATAGAGGATTCGGTGTTGCTATTTGGTTAAATCAAACAAAACGAACTGAATATAAATTTTTCGAGCAAAATACTGTTGTGGCTTATTCGGAGATATTTCTAAACGAACTTGGTGGAGTATTTCATGGAAATTTTTGCCAACCATCTATAGTTAATATAACGGGGAACAATTTTACTGAGAGTCCAAGAAGTTCGATTGAAGTCCTCTCTTGTTGGAAATCAAATTCTCAACCTGTTCAACTTCAAATTGGTCATAATTTATTCCAAGACATGAAGAAATTAGCAATCCGTCTTAAACCAGCATTGAATTTAAACGCTCGTATAGAGTATAATTTATTTACCGGAGGTCATTTTGGCGCCTTGTTTATAAATAACCCGTATTTTGAAGAATTTGACATTTTACCTACAAATATATTGGTGTCAAATAATCATTTTGAAAATAATCAAGGAATTTTTGTAGCAAGTCTTGCTCTTTCTATCTACAGTGAAGTACAACAACTGAATTTTACAAGAAATTTTGTACGAGATAATCGAATAAAAGAGCCTTATGACTCAGGACTGGTGCCTCGAGGCCGAGTTGCTGCTCCTGTTGTTATTGGCTCCGGTAATGTCAATATATTTAGAAATATCATACAAAATCCTGAATCACAATATGAAATTGGATCACAGCTGGAAGACCAATCCAAAGATATCAATTGTTCGTATAATTGGTTAGGCTCGAAAAACGAAGATGTAATCTTTTCAAGAATATTTGATCGTAAAGATCGTTATAATTTGGCAAGAATTATCTATATTCCTTATTTATTGCACGAATCTAATCCATTGAGTACTTATATCATTAATCATGCAACTTTTGTACCATTTTTTAAAAAGGTAATTATTTATTCATAATTCAAAAAAAAAAGCTTAGACTTTTAAAATATTAGTTATTTACTAGCTAATAAGGTTTAAAATCGATGGGCATTCTCAATTAACGCCTTAAGGGCTATAGGGAAGAAGTATATCTTTTAAAATAATAATATTCACGAAATGATTGGACATAATTGCGCTTCCTAAACTCAGACGAATCGAATCGAAACGAATCAGGCTGCTTACTCTCACCCTTGCATAATGATTAATTAACATTCAAAGAAGAAATATAACTTGAATTTCATATATATATGTATATATATATAAGATATATTTACTTTAATTTGTTTACTAACATTCTTTTTTCAATAAGAGAATTAAATTAATAATATATCTTATATTAGAAAACCTTTTTGTTTAAATTTTATTAAAACAATTCTCCATGAACAAAAAATTATTGAAAATTCCCATCAATTTTAAGAGTTTTTTTTTTCAAAATAAATTAAAAAATACAAAAGTCATAGCTCTACAAATTAAAACTATAATTTTCATTTCAAAGATATAATATATTTTCTTTTCTTCTAGGCTGGTTCAAATCAAATTGGAGGAGAAATAGATGGCCTTGAACAACTTAAAGCAGGATCTTATGATGTTGTTCGGGATATTAGCGTACGACCTCAGGGCACCTTACAAATTCAAACTGGAGTTACTTTACGTTTCCCACCTGGAGTTGGCATGATTGTAGCTGGCCGTCTCGAAGCTCGTGGACGTTTCGCTAATGATATTCTATTTGATTTGAAAGAAGAAATTGTTGAAAATAATACTTTAGGTGGTTCGGGATCAGGATCCGGATTAGGCTTAGAATCAGATGCTGAAACTTTTGTGACAGAATCACCAGAATCATCCGCTTCAATTCGGTTGCTTGGTGGAAAAACATCAAGAGAGGGGCGACTTCAGGTCTATAAATATATATATATATATATTTTTCGTTTTTCACTATTTTTATCATTATTCACTAAGTGGGTATACTATAATTAATGATGACCAGTTATTAATAAGAGAATATTTAAATCTCAAAATGACTCCATTTTTTCTGGGATTGTTGTAACAAAAATTTCGATTTTTTTATTAAATTAATTATTTATTAAATTAATTTAATAAATTATTTAAAATATAATATTCATTTAAATGTCTTAAATAAATAAATTATTTATGAAAAATATAAGAAATCTAATAAATTTCTTTATTTATTTAATTTTTATAGTAATATAGTATATTATTCTTCATATTTATTTGTTAATATTTTTTGCTCTTTTAAGAATTAATAAAATATTTTATTTTGATTTAAGGTTCGAGATAGCCGGGGCATGTGGGGTACAGTTTGTGACTACGGTTGGTCTTTAAAATCGGCAGCTGTCGCCTGCCATGAAATTGGCCTTGTTGTAAATATACATGATTGGCGTATAAATCGTGCTGATATTCCTGAAGCTGGCATATCAGAGCCTGTACTTTGGAGTAATGTCCGTTGTCGGGATGAAGACTTAACACTATCCGAATGTCTTTACGAATCTCCAGGCGAATTTGAGAATTCTTGCACACATGGCCATGTAAGATTTATTTTTAAACTATTTTGGAAAATGAATTTGCTTGTTTTTTTTTTTAATCAGATTTCGACAACTTTAACTGTTTTTTTTTTTTTTTTCTAGGATGTTGGCCTTCGATGTTATCCAAGTGGTTGGGCAGGAATCCGAGTTGGCCCTCTTGCTCCAGGATTGGTTCTACAACACGTTACTGTCAAAAGAGCTGGTCTTCTTGATTATGCATCCAATACTCTCGCGCCTGGTGTTCAACTCGACTTCTCAGCTTATACATTAGAAGTAAATTATAGTAGTATATTATAATAAAATAGATACACTTTTAAATTGTTTATATTATTTTTATTTTAGGGTCTCCGAGTAGTAGATTCCCTTGCCGACGGTCTTGCTGTCGTTTATGCTAATGTTTATGCGCCTGGTGATGGGAGTGTTTTACGAAATGCGGTTCTACGCGGGAACAGAGGCAGCGGTCTTAGACTAGCTCAAGCTGGATTACGAGTTGAATATTCGACAATTGAAGAAAATGGTGAAGCCGGAGTTCGACATGCTCCAGCAGTCTCTGCTCATCGGCAAAGAGAACTTGCCGGCTGGTTCTCTGTTCAAATGACAGCCAATGCATTATTTGCTCAAGACGCTAGTCCATATCGGACTCTGCAAATTCCATCTACGTACACAGACATTCACCTGGAACCGAATGAATTCAAGGTATTATATTTTAAACTTCTCTCAGTTACTTTCGTATTGTTAGTCCCAGAAGCAACCGACAAGATTTTTGTTGGGATGAAGAAGCAAAAAATTTCCTTCTACGATATTTGGATTTTTTTCTTAGTACGTATCCAAGGAAGATTTACATTAAAAAAACTTTTTCAGGTGCTGATAACCCAACGAGTGGGGCCTGATCCTGTCGAACGAATTTTTCATATCAGTTGTCCAATTAGTTATGTTCTTGGAATTCAATTATTGAATCCTATTGCGAATAGGAGTACAGAACGGTTGCGTTTTTGGGATGGTCTACGTCAAGGCGACGGGCAACTTTGGGATATTGGCAGAGACGCTCATGTCTTCCCAATGCTGAGCCAATCCTATGGCATTCTACTTGAATATACTAATGGAAAAAATGCTTTAGGGAATGCCGTTATTGTCTTGACTGCCATTCCTTCAAGGCCTATATATCCACCCCAGCATCCAACTTTACGGCTTATGCACACGAAAATTCGTAAAAATAGGTAATTCAAAATAATAATGATAATGATAATAATTTTCAAGGTACTTATTTGGAAAAAGAAATAATACAGGGAAAGAATTTAGATTGCAAAATAATCCATGTCAAGATTTCAAAGGAAATACAATTTTTGAGGGCTCCTGAATCTAAAAAAAAAAAAGAATTTCGCCAGAAATTATGAGCTGGAGTTGGAATTTTTGCGATTTTGCTAATTTCTTATGATCTCTCTAACAAATCGTTGCCGAAAAAAAACTGCATATATTTTCTTTTGTTTTAAATAAAAATCTATTCATGGCTAACATGTTAGATACTTTTGAAATTTAAATTATCCAAATAGCTACTCATTATACCTAATTTCTATTTTAATAAATTTATATTTTCTTCATAAATAAATAATTTTTTTCAGGCATGGTATATTAGCAGAATTCTATAATCGGCCTCTCAGTGAATTAGGAGAGCATTATCTTCGAAAAGCAAACATGTCCATTGAGTTAATTGGTTGTGAAGTGTCTCAAAATACACGAGGAGCTCTTCTTGTTTACACCGCTCACGCTTCAATGTCTCCAGCTAATCTTTCTGAGATTCGTATTACAATAAACAATTCATTGATCACTGACAATAAACGAGGCATTCGACAATTTTCACGAGATTTACGTAATTCAAATAATCTCTATCATTGGATGATCCACGATACCAGTGTTGAAAGAAATGCCGGAGGAGGTCTTGAAATTGTTTTACCATACGTATGGCAATATAATGAAAATTTTACACATACCATGTATCTTGGAAATGTCACTTGGCGGAATAATAAACGTTTCTCAGCCATCATTGATGGACATTATGCAAGTGTGAATATCACTCGAAATGTGTTTGATAATAATCAGTGTCGAACAGGATTATTATCCATCCGTGGGATGGAAAAAAGACTTCTAATAACGAATAATCGAATAACATCGAACCGTGGAACGTATATTGTTGAATTCCGTATCGATAGTCAATCTGAAGTTCGTGGATTTGTTGATGCAAGAATGACCGAAAATGAAATAAAGGACAATTCGGAAATTATGGCGGTTAATCGTGGATTAAACAAAAGGCGTAATTTATCTTACCGTTCGCCGACGTGTGTGATTGGTTTTCATGGAATTCAAAAAGTCTATCTGGCACAAAATTTATTTGGAAATAACGTATTGGATTATGAAGTGATTGCCGGTATTCGTACTCATGTACTGGATAACGTTCTGGAACTTCCATACAATTGGTGGGGGACAGCAGATGAAAACATTATTTCACAACGAATCTTTGATTTTGATGATTGGAATGATCATGCGATTGTCAATTTCTGGTAAGTAACAAAAAAAAGCTTTAAACTAATTTTTAGGCTGGAATCAACTCTTCTATTATTGATATTATGATATTACTTGTTTTTAAAATTGTTTTTATTTTCCATTTATTTTACAAATTCATTAATTATTATTTATTATAAATTTTTGATTCGGAAGAGGACAGAGAGGATTTGATTCCAAAACTCTAACCTAACTTCCATTTATGATTTATACGAATTATTTTACTATTTCATACTAATTTGTTGTAATCCTTCATTTTAATGTATTTACTAAAATATGTTTGCAGGCCCTATTTGTTAGAAGACTCGCTGGATGCTTCAGTTTCTGTCACTTGGTCTTCGCCACCAGTTCTGGATTTAAATAAACTCGGAGGCAGATTACGAGATTCAGTAACACTTTATTCTCAATCACAGCCATATAAAGTTTTAAGCGACCTTACTGTCATGCCTGAGGTAATTAGCTAATTAGGTTGTAAAAACAAAACAATAAATTAAATAAATGAAAATTCTCACTTATATAAAATTTAGAGATAGAGAAGAATAAAAAAGCTTTTATTATATTAAAATTTTCTCATAAATCTTCTTATAAATATGTTACTAACTAAGTGTTTATAAACTATATATATCGATATGAATACTTTATGAAGAAAATAGAAAACAAACAAAAATATCAACCAGAATATTTTTTTCTATTATAAACGACGTTCAATAATTACTCATAAAAATCCAATCTTCTCTAATTAAATTAATATTTTTTACTAATTGAATTTGACTTGATGAAACGCCCCTTATAAATGACAAATTAAATTTTTTTCTTTATTTTAATTGTGAAATTCTTGATTTTTAGGCTACTTTAACGATCGAACCTGGCGTTGTTCTTGAATTTGCCTCCGGAGTGGGGATCCTTGTTTTGGGGACCCTCAAAGCTCAAGGACATCCAACTTCACCTATCGAAATGCGTCCTCTTACTCCCACCCACCCTTCTGAGTAAGTTTTTTTTTAATTTGAAATTAGTAAATAAAATTTAATATTTTTAAAAATATAGGATCTTATTTTGTGAATTCTAAGAAAAGAGATTTTGGACTTACTAGAACTCCTTAGGAATTTTATAAAACGAGTGAAAAATTAAATTAGAAAATTATTTCAATTTTGTTTTCTCCAAAAAGAATAATAAAATAAATTATTGCTTTTAATGAATTTTTTCATTTATTTTTGTTTTTTGTTTTAGTAATTTGGATCTGAAAAGACGTCGACGGCATATCGAACTTGATCTAGGTTTAGAAGAAAAATTAATTGAAAATATTCAAAACTCCATACGTTTATGTACAAATCTCAATTGTACAATGATTGATGCAGGTGAATTAATTTTATCTTCCATTAGAAAATTTTTTATCATTAAAATATTATATATTAATCTCATATATTCCGTCTTGAACTCGAATATTTTTTTAAAATATCTATTATAAATATTTTTTTCAAGATTGTAATTTTTTTTTATTTTGGAACAATAAACAATGTGAGATTATCAGAAAATGTCAGATTTAGGGTTACTTTCCTTATTATTATATTAAATTTCGAAACAGAAACAAAAAACATTTCTTTTCACTGAAGTGTTAAGATATTCATCTTGCTTAAATTTTATTTATTGCACTTAAATCTAAAGTTATGTATTTATAGAATAGTTGATATAATAGGAGCATATATGCAGAGACCTATACTAGGAATGAAAAAATTTGGACTTGCATTCCTTTTAGAGTCAAAATTTAAAGAAATTAATCAAAAAAATTGGTAAATTTGCTTCTCCAACTCTGAGGCACAAACATTTTATCAAATATCTCTTTTTAAATTTGTTTGCTTTATTTGGAACTTTCTTTCTGGATATATAATAATATATATTTCTTGTTTAAGACTTTTCTTAAAATAGACATATATTTTTTCTTTTATGATTTGCCCTTTTTTTTTTTAGAAGACATAGCTCGTGAAGGTTTCCTAGAAATCTACAATACTACAACATTGCAATGGGTGCCCATCTGTGATGATGCCTTTTCTGAGGATAATGCTCGTGTCGCTTGTCGTCAACTAGGATTTGAACCCCTTGATCCATTTTTAGCCCGTGGCAGAAGATACGAATATCATCCGAATTCGTTATCTCGTATTTGGAGTTTCGCTGAACCTATCCAATGTATCGGTAAGCTCTTGAATTAATTTTTATTGTCCCTCTATATACTCTATTTATTGATGATCGATTACATATCATAATTTTTGCTTTTAATTTGATAACTTATCAGTAGCAAATGATATTATGATTAAATTACTTATTATGAATATATATAATAATCTTATCGTTTAATTATTGACTCCGAAGATTTTTTATCTTATTTATTTATGGGCAACTTTTGGTATTATGTAAATATTCTTATCTATATTATTTTATCATATTTGAAAGGTGCTTTCATTTGGATTAAGATTGAAATTTTAAAAAAATAAACCAAGATTGATTAAATTTATATAAAATCTGATAGCCTTCATCTCTGTCATCATTGTTTATTACAAGAAAAAATATTTCTTTAAAAATAATTATTAAAAATAATCAATATGGCAATGAATGCATATATAATTGCTCTTTTAGGGATTTTTATATTCTTAAAAATATATTCTCTTAATTATATATTTTTATATTAACTATTTTTCTATAATTTTCTTTAAAATTCCCAAGGTGATGAAGATCGTTTGGAAGATTGCGAGCCGAGACTTAATGGGCAACTTTTCGAATTAAGGCGTCGATGTCACTGGGATAGCGAATTCGTGTTTATTCATTGCGAAAAAAGAAATCTTCATTCCATTTTGGAATATTGGGGCGGCATCAGGTAAATATTTAGATATGAACACTCAGTGAGAATTAATAAAAGGCTACATCGTCAAACGGACTTATTTAAGACATATTTATAATTCACTTTAGGAAAGGAATTCTCTGGTGTAGCCAAAACAAATTTGTTCTTTTTGCCAACGTTTCGTACACACACTTCTTATGGCTAACAAATAGTAAATTTTTAAATTTGTTAGGTAAATTTATTTTCATAACATATTTATATAAATATACATGTTAATTGTTTTCTTTATCAAGCAAAGCTACAAAAAATGCTAGACTCGGATGACTCGACTGACCAATTTTAACAATTAACATGTGTAGTTATATGAATATCAATGTTAAGAAAATAAATTTACCGAACAACTGTATAAGTTGACTACTGACCAGAAAAAGTGCGTGACAAACGTACGAAACGTTGACAACAAAAACAAATTTGTTTTTATTTTTAACCTGGCTGCACCCAGGAATCCCGTCTCTCACGCAAATTAACTATTACATCCATCCAAAAAAACAGTCATAATATATTAAAATGGCCATTCTAATACTACAAATGAAAGTTGAAAATAAATGAATTCAACTCATTGTTATTAATTTTCATTTAATTTGTCATTCTAAAAAATACCTCTTTTGATTTATACTCTATTAGTGAGTTTGAGAACAATTAATTACAACTTGATTATGGTGTTTTTAGGTTTGCAAATGGCCAGTTGGAACAGGATGCACATGAGCAAAGACTTCATGATCCGGTGACGCATGGCTGGGCAAGAAGAGCGGAGAGTGTTGTTGAATGGGTAAAAATCGTAGGGGCAGGATTACTTCATGGTCGACGATCACCTACAATTTTAAGTGTGGCACGAGCCCCAAGGATTAGTTACGTGAACGTTTCAAACTCAGCTGGTGATGGAATCACCCTTATATCACCACCTGAGCCAACTCGTCTTCTTTTCAATCGGTGAGTTCATCAGTTCAATTCCAACTCCATTTTAATGTTTTACTTCTTCTATCTATATAATAGTATTGCGATTTAAATGTCTTCTTAAAATAATGGGAGAAAAATTCATGAGATTTGCTTTTACTAATAATCATTAACCTTGGATATTTTTCAGAATTGAGAATACCCTAGGCGTCGGAGTATCTTTATTTTCAATGACAGGGGAGTCTCGAGATGACGATGAAAGTTCCTTCTTGCCTCTTCGATTAGGTCCTCTTCCGCATGGACTCTTCGGAGCTCTCGATATGTGTGATCCGGCCAAAGTGATCACATTAGATGAACGCATTCTAGTCTATTTTATTTATGCTAGTAGACCAATCAGCTGCGTTAAAATATTCGCCAGTCCGTCTCTTATTAAGCCTTTTGGATTTAGGTAATTTATTTCTATTTAACTATTTGATATAAAATATGATCATACCAAGATTTATCGATATTAAATTTTTTTTTGTTAAACAGGCTTCTTCAATTGAGTCTCTTCAATTCCACTGGGTACGATGATGAACCAGATACCATTTCACTTTATGATGGTGATATTTTCAATGTAACCTCACGACTTATTGGAGAGGTTACTTATAATTCTGATAATTCAAGACGCTTGTTTCGTACAAATGGCCGCAGTCTTAGCGTTCGAATAAAAGCACGAGCTGCGAGTCGAATTCATGGTTTCGTAGCCGAAGTCGTCACTCTCCCCATCTCAGCAATTGGATTTAGTAAGTTTAATGTCATTTTATTTTTTATTTATTTTAAAATATACAACTTAGCAAATAATTTATGATATTTCAACCAATAAATAAATATTTGACTCAGCACATATGGTTTTTAAATAGCTTAAAATTGACTTTTGCCGATAGATGGTTTGAAATGAAGAACATTGGATCAAAAATTCCAAATTACTTTTTTACAATTTAGTCATAATAATTAAGTAATATAGATAGGCTATATTTATTTTTTGATTCCCCTCCTCATTCTGAGTAATTCGCTCCCATTTCTTCAAATTAAAATTTTTTATTGTTATTATAAAGCACGAGCTGCGAGTCGAATTCATGGTTTCGTCATCTATTTTTTCAAAAGCTTTTCATTAATGAGCATATCACTTGACTTTTGAAAATATTTTTTTTTCTTTATTTTAAATAGTTGATAAATAAAGTCTAAAGTTTAAAAAAATTCCAATTTTTTTCAGTGAATTTAGGTAATCTTATAATTTTACCTTTATCAATTTCCTCTTTCTTGCTGTCGTCAACCTTTCTGGCTTTGTTTTTTCATTGATCATCGCAACAATTGTCAAAGATTTTCGTCATTTGAAATTAAAATACATAATTCTTTTTCTAATAAACTATTATTTCTCGAGAAAAATTTTTAAAATGTAGGAGCATCAATTTTGATGCTCACTAAATACAAATTTTAGTTGGTCATGACCTCACTCCCAGGGGGAAATTCGTTCCTGGTTCTTCTGTGGTTTCAGCCTGTTTGTATTTAAACCTATAAACCAGAGGTTCCTAAACTTTTTTTTTCCATTTCACTTATATATTTTATATAAGGAGTTTTAAGTAAGCATTTATATTTTGGTATAAAACTGGACATTTTGGAACAGCCTTAAGACCTTTAAGATAAAAGTTTTATTTAACTTTTATCTTAAAGGTCTTAAGGCTAACAAGCCCTTTAATTATTTTGCTTATCTTAAATTTTATGGTCATTAGAACTATAATAAACTTGTTTACAGATCGTGACGTTCAGCACAACATTTCGTATTCGATTCTTTCTAAGAATCGTTTGGGTGCTTTGCAATATGGAGCTGCAGGTGAAGTGAACCCGGCAGTTACAATGGAATGGAACCAAATTGATCAGAATTGCGCTCATCTTTTCGGAAATTTTACCACCTGCACCTCCGCTGTTTATATGGACATCCAAAACACTTTACATATTTATTTTAGAGTGAGTAAAAAGCAATCTTTTATCATGTTTAACTTAATTGAGTCACGTTTGAATCAGGTCATTTATTGAATTAACATAACAAAATAACTTCTTATTTAATTTCAGAACAATTTAGTTCGACGGAATCAAGGAGGTGTTGTGGTCAAAGCCGATTCTCGGTCCTCAGCAACCGCTCTTAAAGGCTGGTTTATAAATAATCTCTTTACTGACAATGAAAATAGACCTGTGCTCTATGTTGAAGGTAGACAAAGCAGTCCGTATCAAGAAGTAACGGTCTATAGGAATTTCTTCGCTAATAATCGTGTTACTTATGAAGATGTCATAGTGCTAAAACAGGTATATGATATGGTCTGACGAAAAAATGTATTTCTTCAATTTCCTTTTATTCCTAATTCTCATTTTAAGTTTTAAACTTTTATTTATGTTTTTAGGTTGTTTCAAATTTCACTTATAATTACGTTCAAAACAATAAAGGTCAGCATATTTTAGAAGTCTCCGGTTTCCAAAAAGTTCGATTACCCATTTACCAAAGTACCTCGCATAATACTTTCTACTGGTACGTGAAATAATTTCTTTAATAGATTCATTTCAGATGTTAATACCTATTTACTTTTTAGGAATCTCGCTCTAGATAGAGACAACAGAGGCACTGTACTTGCAGGCACTGCAGGCCAACAATACGTCGACAATATCTTCTTAGATCCTGACAACGATTATGAACTTGTTACTGTTAATGAATCCACGTATGTAACTCCTTTTTTTTAAAAGAAGAATTATTAAAATCATTTGTAACAACGAATTAGTGATTTATAATGTATTTGAAGTGAAGTACTTCTAATTTTTTTTTATTTGCGATATCAACAGTGGTGAAATATCTAGTGTACTAAATAGGCACCTTCAAAATTAAGAGGCCAGAATTAATCTAATTTTCTCTTTCATCTAAAATTCATGTACTGGTTTTTTAAATGAATCCAAAAAAAGAATCCTCTATCTTGACAGAAAAATATCTACATTCACACTGTAAGCCCTAAATTCGAATATGTTCAGGACCGCATAAAGCTTTAATGTGCCAAGGCCTAGCGAATAGTGTCTTCTTAGGTCTTCACGATGAGATGGGTGGCTGTACGCAGATCAGAGATATGTGAAAAGGGAGGAAGTAGGGTAGCCTCTATCGAAATAAAACTCCCAAAATATGAAACGTTTCAGCTTTAATTAGTTAATGCCTTCATCAGTCATTAGAGCTGAAATGTGCAATAAAATTGAAAAACACAACAACTTTACAAAATAAATTTAAAATAATAACTTACAGTATATGCAGATTCAATGTATAACACTATGAAATTGCAGATAGAGTTGTTGTATATTTCAATACACAAAAATATATATAAAATATAGATAGTGTACATAGGTATAGTAATGCACAACAGCAGCGATATGGCGAAGTCTTCATAATGAATAAAATTTTTTTATCGGGAATTAACGAACTTGATGAGATCGCTGATCCATAATACAAATATAAAAAGCCGAAATCTTATTAACTAAATATTTTCTTTTACCCCAAGAAAATTATATTTATATAAACATGTTATTATTTGGAAAGTTTTTATATAGAGCCTCCCTACTGGCTGACTTCCTCCCTTTTCACATATCTCTGACTTCTTAAAGCCTAAGGGTTTCTTACTTTTATTTTCTAGTTAATTGTCTTATTCTCACATCCACATTTTTTTTTAGATATAGCGCAATCGGTCGTATCTATGAAATTTTGCGAACTCCAGTCGATGCTAAACATAATTGGTGGGGCTACAATACAAGTTTAGCAGTCGGAGGGAGAGTCAAAGAGAGAGGAGATCAGATCAACCTTCTCAGAGTCGAATATGAACCTTTTCATTATAATAATAAAACTCTACTTGATGTCAAATGTCCTCCGGCCTGGAATCTCGTTGGAGACACTTGCTACATTTATATTGGAGCACCAATGAACTTCTTCGAAGCTCGTGAATTTTGTACGGTATGTATTATTTAATATCGATATGGTTTTATATTATTATTTTATAAGCTAGTTATTATTATCCTTATTTTTCTTAGTAGAGTTCTTCCAAATTAATAATTAAAATTTTCTCAATCAATCATTATTTAGGAAACTGAAAAGAAATAATTTAAAATTTAAAAATAAACAATGTAACACCCCAAACATTTTTGACTTACGTATCGCTTTGTATCTCATTTCATCAAAATGTACCACTTATATATAAAAAATATACATGTCCTTTGTATCTTGCGCCATTTTTTTTCATTTCGTGTTCCTCTAAACGATTATTCAGATTCACCAGGTTGGAACCGCTAACTTAAAATACATATTAACTTATAAGAGGCTTTTTTTCCCTATAATTATGTAAACGAAACATTTATTTATTTATTTACTTTGTTTTAGTCAGTGAACGCGTCAATGCCATATGTGATGGGCAATTACTTGTCACTGTTCAAAATGCTGCTTCGCCAGCAACATAATTATCAATATTACGATCGTGTTTGGGTTCAAAATTATGATCTTATCAATAGATGCACAGCATTTGCTTATCAAAGCGTTGAGATTGATGAATGTGATCAATTGAACCCATTCCTCTGTGAAACAGGTGAATTATTTTTATTATATGAGTAAATGTTGATGGCTGGATAGATTGTTGAGAAAGTGAAGGCAATAAAATAAATGAGTCAACTTTTCATTTATTATCTTTGTCTGCCTCTCCGCTTCACTTGTTTTATATAAAAATTTTTGTAAATTTTATTTATTTTCTTTATAAAAATTTTCAAAAACGACTGTTTTTAATTTTTTTTTTATGTAAATAAATAAATGAAGAATTATATTGTTTTCTCTCCTCTTAAAAATATTTCTCTTCTGATTTTTTTTAGATCCAAAAGTCCGAATTGATCCACTTTCCTGGCGCGAAGATGTGGTCACCGTTGCAGTAATTGGTGCCGTGGGAGCCGCTTTACTTCTCGTTGCTTTTGCAGCTGGTTGTTGGTTCACGAAAAGTAAACATCGACATGTAGAGAGACTTGAAAGGCGAAATTCAATTCGCCAATCGTTGCATAGTGTTCGAAGCATAGGACTTGCCTCAACGCATGGAGGTTTTTCAGATATTAATTATAAACGACGTGGAAATGTAAGCTTCTTATATTTATTATTTGGACATTTGGATAACTTTCACTTAATAATTACTATTGGTTAATTTTTGTTGATAATAATTAAATATTAATATTTATTACAGAGTGGTAAATCATCTCCTTCTCTTTCGGCACGTCAAGTTGATTATAAAAAAATGATGGATGGCTCTATTGACTCGATGGAAAAATCGCAATTTAATTCATCCGTTGAAGACGATAGAAGCTATGATATCTATGAAGCGCATAATATGGCATCAGCGACTCATCCGGGACGCACCTTCAATGCCTCTGATGTATTTTTATTATTCCAATAAAATTTATATTATTTTTAGATTTAGAAGAGGTGAGGGGATATTTTTTTAAAACAGGGTTACCCAAATGTTATTTTAATTTAACATTGTTCAGATGTAGAAATAATTGGACTAAAAAATATATTTTTTAATTATTGGTAACTCATGATCAGAGAAGAGGAGTGGGTAATTGCCCTCGCCTTCTCCCAAGAAAGGATTTTTATTTAATAATAGAAGTTTGGGCCTCATATTTGGAGGCCTTTTGTCTCCTCTTCCTAACAAAATGTTGAAATTACACCACTTAGTCAATCCTGTTATTAAACTACTCAATTAACATATATTGATTGATAGTAATTTAATTTTGTTAACAGGATTATTCCCAAGATCCCCGAGGCACTACTGAAGCAATAAACCCGGGCTTCGATCTTGCGTATCGCAATCACGGATTCCGTGACAATTCCACATTCGCCTCAGGTGAGAATTGGCAATCTTCTGAATACGGAGGCGATTCTTCAAATGATTACGCGCATAACGCATCAACGCTTCCATTGGATGCCAGTCTTGCCCTCACTGATTCCATTTTGGATATGAAAAGAAGTATCGCCCAAGAGAACGGAGGCTCACGGGTAAATAAACATTAATTTAGATATATGTGAAAAGGGAGGAAGTCAGCCAGTAGGGTAGCCTCTATCAAAATAAAATTCCCAAAATATGAATCGTTTCGTCTTTAATTAGATAAAGCCATCATCAGTCATTAGAGCTGAAATGAGCAGTAAAATTAAAAAACACAACAACTTTCCAAAATAAATTTAAAATAATATCTTACAGTATTTGCAGATTAAATGTATAAGACATTAAAATTGCAGATAGAGTTGTTGTATATTACAATACACAAAAATATATATATATTGATATATGTTATATATATTTTTTTGTATTAAATATTAAAAATCTCTCAAATCAATTTACAAATTGATAATTAAATTGGAAAATTACCAAATTTTTTGCTGATAAAATGCACTCTTTTCAATCACTATAAACCTATTCAGGGTCGAGTTATCCAACTCCTTAGGTGTATGTAGATCTCTTTCAGTTTAACTTAATAACGTTAAGTTTTTTTTTTAGAATTCATGTGTTCATAAGTTTAGGTCCCTGGAATAGGCCAGTCATTCTCAAAGTATATTCAGGTAGAAAGTTAGTTAGTAATACATGCATAGCGCAACAATCAATATTAAACTTTTCTACTATTTCTCTATTTTATACTTATCCTTCTTTTCAGTCATTTGTGTCAGGAATTGACACATTGTGGTTACTCTAGAAAGTAACTTTCTTGGGAATAATACTGGAGAGGGTTCCCATTTTCTTTTCTATGAGTAGGACCATTAGTAATAGTTGGATAAATTTTTGCCATGAGGTGGATTTGAACCTGAGCTGTCTTCAACTCAGGATTATAAACTTGGCTGTTTCATCACTCGGCTAATCGCCTCCTCATTTTTATAATTATACTGTATATTATAAAAGTTTGAATATAATACGTTTCTTTGATGGGTGAATAAACGTTTAAAATTCCAAAGCAGGGATTATGTCATTCTTTGCCCTTAATATATATATATATATAGATAATATTTCTAAATTTTATTTATTTTTTCATTTTCTTAATAATAAACATTTTGGAAATTACGCCATTATTTTTAGACATTTTATAATACGAATTTTCTTCTTCAAAAATTGAGTTAATCCTGTTTTTTCTTTTCTTTGATTAAAAGCAAGAGATAAATAAACGTGATATTTTATTTTGCTGAAGGCGTTGGCGGAGCCGCAGAGTTTGCCATTAGGCTCAAGTGATACGAGGCAAGGAGCGAGCCAACTTTTACTTGAAACTGATCTCGACGCTCTTGAGACTGGTTCACCATCAAGGTCAAAAAGTGAGGCGCTTTTAGACACGGAGATCTCAAAACCACCTCCACGAGGATTTCATCGCAGCAAAAGTCAGCCACTTGAAACGGCGATGTAACAGTGATAAAACAAAATTAAATAAATCATTCTCTCGAGTGATTGATAAGACAAGAGTGTGTTCACCAAGATATTTCTTTTATAAGAGCTTATATTAAGTTTTTATATACCGAAACGGGTCACAAACTCAAATAAAGCTCTTTAAAAAAATTGACTATTTTTTTAAAACTAGTCTTGGATTTCCATTATTATAAAATATCAAGGCTATAAAAAAAGAGTGATTAATTAATTCTTTTATTGTGAAGACTTAAATGCATTTAATTTATTAAATTAATTTTTTAAAGTATTTTCATATACATATCATATTTTTATATTGTAAAATATAAAATAGTAATTTTTGTTTTTATCATTTTTTTTTTTTTGAATTAAACATAATGAAAAAATTTTATTTATTTTTTTTTTGTAACCAACTCCAATTGATTATTTTCTTTAATCAGAAAATAGATTATAATTAAAAAGATCCAAATACCTTTGAACTTAGTGCTTAGATAAAATTTAAAGTATTCTAATTTGCATGTAATATATAAAAGTGATCTTTGATTATATCTTAATCAAATAAAAAAATATTCTAATATAAAAAATTAAAAAAAACGGCATCGTTTGAAACTTTATTATAATTAGATTAATTAAATAGAAACATCTTCAAATCTAAAAACAAAATAATTTTATATAAAAAACTTTTTTAACTACTTTTTTTTAAATAAACCCACATTTGCCATCTTGAATGAAATTTATCAACTATAAGTCAAAAATAGCAATAAAATTTTCCTAATTACCACAATTTTTTATTTGTTAAGTAAAAAATATTCTTTAGTTTGTCATCTGTATACTCTGGGTGAGGAGAGAGGCTGTAAATAGGCATTAAAAACAGTCAAAAAAGCCACTTAAAAAGTTAAATATGTGGAAAGGAACAAAACGGTTCGAAGCTCAGCCTGATTTTAATAACAAGGGAGAGATGGGCAAACAATGGGGGGAGAAAAAATTCCACTTTTATTGGATGATCATCATCTATGACGTGATGCGTAAATTATGATGTGAGTTTCTGAATAGTAAAATCCTTTTCATTCTTTCATTGACTTTGT
>JAAAKE020123916.1:0-15115 GCA_010014785.2 Anisolabis maritima
TCCTGGTTTTTCTGGTTGGTTGAGTTTATTCAAAAGTTGCTCTTTCCTTAGATATATCGTTGTCTAGAGAGTTATGGATGCACACACACACACACACTCACTCACTCACTCTTCTCTCGGAAAAAGAGAGTCTAAACCAGTTTATTTGAGGAGTTTAATGAATAAATAAAATATATTTAGTTTTATTTTTGGGCTAAAAAAGACAATTCTCGCCTTCATTGATTACTATATACTATTACAGTCCTAGGTTATATATCAGATAATAGATTATAACGGAAGAGGGATGAAACTATCAGAGTTTATCATATCCTTTTATTCGCAAATATTCATCCTCAATGCAATTTGAATATTATTTATATTCTTTAAAAAAAGAAAAGAGAAAATTCCTTTAGTGATGGACTTAGTACCAGGAATAAAAATAATACAAAATTCGAAGGAAATTTCTATTTTAGAAAGTTAGGGGTTTGCTTAAAATAGTTTTCAAACTACGCTTAGATTTAGACTATTTTATTTGGTTGTTAGACAAAGACCACCTACAAAACCTTTAGCTAAAGATTTTTCTTTTTTTTTTTTTCTTTTTTTAAATATATAATATTGAAATATATTTTTTAATCAATCGCACTGAGGATGATAGGTGTTAGATCAGTCGAAATATTTGCATTTGAATAAATGAAATGAACCAGGGCTGGATGTGGGGCATAAAATAGTTATAAATATTAAAATATTATGAAATTTGATGGTTTTGGTCCATCTATTTATCAATGAAATGTTATTCCAATTTACGTTTGAGTCGCATAATAGAATGAATGCATTCTGTTTGCTTTTTTTTTTTTGCCCCCTTATTAAGGTTTAAATTTTCATTATGGCATTCTATAATTAAAAAATCAAAAAATTTACTAAATAGTTCTTAAATAAAAATTTTATTTACATTATAAAATTTTCATTTAATTACAAGGAAATTTTGTTACAATATACTTAAAAATTTTAATTTTTACCCGTATTGTAGGCTTTCTAAATTATTAAAATAGGAATGGGGAAAGAAAGAAAATATGATATAAATTTTTTTTTATTAATAATACTGATATATATATATATATATATCTTATAAATTTTTACATATCATTTGTTACGATTAAACATCTCTAAATACAATAATAATCGACTGTCAACAATAGACCGTTAGTGAGTGAAAATATAAAAGTAACAATAATTTCACAAAAATAACTCTTGATATAATATAATAACTTAATTATTATCTCATTTGTTTGTAATTATTCAAAGTGGCTTGAAAATTTAAGAGAAGTAAGATCTCTTTATTTTTTTTTTGTTTTTCGCCATTGGAGTCTATTTAGACTTCACCCTTATTTATTTATATTAATTGGTACCCTATGTAATATAAATACTCTTTTGAGTTATTTATATTGACTATATATATTTTATAAATTTTAACAATTTAAGAAAATACACAATTAATGGAAGTTGTTCACAAATGCAAAGGGCACTTTTCAACTGCTAAGCTAATTTTTAGTTATAGCGAAAATATGTGAAAATAAATGGATCTCTAGTAAAATAATAGTCTGACAATTTCAGTGGGGGAAGACTTGATTGAACTGGCAAGAAATTCTACTGAAAAACCATCTCTAATATCAATAGAAGAGCAGATATAATAATGTAAAATAAATAAGAAGAAAATTCCAACTAAGAAAGTTATTTTGAAATAATCACAACGGATCAATAATTAATATTTTTTCAACGAAAAAAATTCATTAATAACTTAATCCTACAATTTTGTTCTTGGATCATAAAATTGAACAAACTTATTGTATAAAGAGACTTTACTTTCAAAAATTTCAGGCTAGGATACAATTTTTTATATGATGGGCGTCCTAAGTCTTTTTTTTTTGTGTTTCCATTTACCTAAAACAATAAATTCCTCCCAATTCTTAGAGAAATATATCTGCATGAAAACACTGATATAACTTAGATCGCTCATTATTTTATTGATTCATTTGAACATTTTCACTCGTTAAGATTGAAGTCAATAGCAAAAGAACGAGTCTTAGAAAGGAAATAAAATCCAATAATTTAACAAACTAAAAAATTTGTTCAGAGATGTGATTTAAAAAAAAATATTTGTTTAAAGTCATATAGATTATAAATCATTTTATTGTAATGCAATGTTCACGATACTTATAATCCATGCATATCTATTTATATCAATTGATAAATAAATACATTTTCATAACACTCCACCCCCGCTTGAGATGTCACTATTTTTAAACTTTGGCCACGGAATGAGGGATAATAAATATTAAATAATTGATTAGTAGTCAGTTGCTTTTGCAAAGTTGTCATGAGTAATTGTATATGATGTAATAATGTGTAATATGTACATATTGTTATAACTTTGGGCCTGATCACAAATAGCCAATAAGTAACTGAAGATGGACCAATAAAGTTTGTCCAAAACGTCTCCTTTCTGCTTTTAACATCCAAGAGCTTCTTTTTGCTACAATCTACTTTCTTATTCCTTTAAACATTAATTATATGTAATCATTACTTCATAAATCCTTATATGATATATATAATATATTATTCCCCATCCCGTGGCCAAAAGGTTATAGGTATTAACATTGTTAATATTGATAATCTTAAGTCAAGGGGTGTGTGTCTTGTATCAATTGAATTCCAATTAATTTAAATTAAAAAAATATTCCTCGATTATTGTATCATAATATTCTATATAATATATCGTGTCGAAAAGTTTAAAAAATATATATATATATTATTTAAAGGTAACGTTCATTTCTTTTTCCAAATTTGATATCTTAAAAATTTTCAAAGTAAAACTAAATATATTTTATAAAGAGCAAAATTTAAAAAACAACGATTTTCTGGATTCAATTTTAAGGACGGATTTCTCCCCCCATATATACCTCTTCCCCCAAAAATTAGGCCCTTTGTGTGTGTTACTGGGGGGTGAGATTGTCTTCCACTTTCCATGAAGATACTCGGTAAAGTTGAATAATTTTTTGTGGCAAGCCAGACTCGAACTCAACTTCAGATCCCAAATCCGAAACTTATCCGCTTAGCCACTCCTCAACTCAAAAAATCAACAAATAATTTTCTAATCTTAAATTTGTTTTAGAATTAAATTTCAAATCACTCCACAAGTCCCCCCCCCCAGATATCTTAGTTCCTTTTAAACTCATATTTAATATTCCTTCAATCTTAACAAGTGGCAGTGTTTTAAGTGATTATTCAATCGTTCCTGGAATTTGCCATTCTTTTGGTCGGCGATGTCGATGTCGAATATGCGATTCCAAATTGCCTTTCCATTTTGAACGATAATCACAAAATTCACAAGCGAATTGTTTCACTTTGCCACATTCGTAACGTAAATGATTATTTAACGATGTTTTTAGTTTGTACGTTTTTGTACATTTGGGACAATTGAAATTAAACTCTTGTATTGTATTATTGGTGTAACTTCGTCGTATTTGTGGTTGTTTTACCCAAATGTCCATTAAATCTGAAAATGATAAAAAAAAAATAAGAAATAAAAGATTATTGTCTTTTTTCTTTTTCAAATACAAAACAATAATTATTCTAACAAATACAAACAAAGAAAACATTAACATTTAAAAAAGTATAAAATCCAAAAATAAAAAATAAACTCCATTCATTACATGTTCCTTTTTATGTGAATGTGTACTGGAAAATGTTCCAACTTGCTTATACTAACATTTCAAGTCAAATGATGAAACAATCTTTCCTATATTCACTGAAAATATTAAATATCTAGGTGATGAAAAATTTATATGGCTCTTTAAAAATTACAAAGTACAAAAAAATTGACTAAAAACTTTAAACAAGATGAACATGCGAAACAGAAAAAGAGTTTTTGACATTTAATTAAAAAGTATATTTTAAGATTGGTATAATTTAGTATTCTATCAAAGGAGAAAAAGAAGGCAAAGGACGTCGTGTGTAATTAAAACATAGGCTATATGTTCCACTTTAATTATATTTTTATATATAATACTTTTTCCCCATTTTATTGTTCTGTGGAAGGGCACGATTTATACCAGAAACGTCGTTATTTAATTTCTCCTGGCTTGCATTGCCGCCCTTCCAGATAATAAATCAGTCAACTACACACTCCTGAATTAATATAAGTATGCACGTTTAAAAATTTCAATTTCAAATAAAGATGCTTCTTTTTTTTTTACTTATGTGATATTTAAGTGACTCGATGCAGGCAGCCAAAGTATGAATTAAAAACAATGATTTTATTTCTGTTTATCACTCTCGTCATGAGGATTCAAAACTTGTCAAAATATAATAGAATATAGATGTCATGTAAAATATTAATAATAAATAATATAACAACGTATTATTTATGAAGTAATAAGCATTTGAGTCAAAAGCGAACCAGAAAATGATGTTATCATTATAGGGTATTACTACATAATAATACATTGTTGTTAAATTATTAATAATTTATATATTATCTGTGTATTAATAGATGAAGTTATATGGCTGGGTAAATTTTTGAAAAGGATGTAAAAATACGGAAGAGTGCAGCCTGAGTCATTTCATAGTGATTGAAATCAATCCCCAGTGATGTTTCGGTATGGGTTTGAACAATCTTCAGAGCTGTGGTTAAGTCGTTACTGCCAGCCTCCTCCCAGCTTTTTTTTTTTTAATAAGAAGTTATTCATCAAAATTTATAAAAATTTATGATTAGCAGAAAATACTTATATATTTGTATATTTAAATTACTTATATTTGTAAATTGGAAGGCTAAAAGCATTTCCTGTTAATGAGAGATTTTATATATTCATCTATTTATTTAAATTTTTATATATATAAAAAAAAAAAATCTGAATTGCTGAATAACTTTATCACAACTCCAAAGATTGTTCAAGCCAGAACTGAAACGTCAGCAATGGTTAATATATATATATAATATTATAATACTAATGGAACAACAATGGCGGAAGGAGCAGGCAGCCAGGTGAGAAGCCTCTAAGAGACTCTCAAGTTTGAGACGTTTCGGATTTAATTATTAATGGAATTAAGCTGATTTTTTGGTTTTTGCATTAAGCTATTATTGTTTTAAAAAAGACTTATCTGAATAAAACAAAATGAAGCTCTTTTGTAACTGTGAAGATGGCTTGATCCAAAAGTCGAATCGTCAATGAAACAATTCAGGCGGCATTCTTCAGTATTTTCCATCCTTTTTCAAAAATATGTATTAATATTTTAACCGCTTATACGTCTTGATGAAGGGGCCTATGAGCGATCCGAAACGTCGATGAGAAGAAGAAATAAAAAATGTTTATTATTTCATTCAGTTTGGGTGCCTGTGTTTTACCTACTCACTTTAATTTCAATTTGGCAGATCTCCTCTTAATTATATGAATAAAAAAATAAATAAATAAATAAAAATATTTTTTATTTAATACGTATTACATTTGTTTTTAATAAAAGAAATGGATATAAATTTCTATAATAATATATAGTCTAATATAAAAATAACTTTTTATAATGAATATTATTATTTTAATAATGGATGCCCAATATAAAATAAGAGATAAACATGATATTATACTTATATTATAGTAATATAGACTATATCCATTATGAAACTTCAATATATTTACATGCTATTTAATAAGGCATAATGGAATGTTAGTTTACTATAAAAAAAAATATAGTATTTATTAAAGCCTGAGGACAATTGTGGTTTTTTTTTTTTTTTTTTTTTTATCAAGCAAAGCAATTTTCTCTCTCTCTCTCTCTATATATATATATATAAAATAATAATTCACAAAAGAATCAATTTCTTCAAACTTTAAGGTTCTTTTAGGAAGGGTGTTTGTTATATAGCATAATAGACAATCGTTTTGTCATGGTTCTTAATATATTTGACAAGATTTTTGTGAATGATTGTATACTGAACCAATATGTATATGGATATGGACTTTTCTATATTCTTTGAAAAAACGATAAACTATTAACTCTTCAACCAAATTCCAAATAATAGGGGAATTTTTAAAGATGAATTAATTGAAATTTAAGAATAGACAAATCAAAATTCAGTTTTATTTAATTAAGGTGACTTTTCGGTTTTTGTATCTAGCCATTATTGTTACACAAAAGATAAAACAATAAATTGAAGTTTTTTTTTGTAACTCTGAAGATGGCTTGATCCAAAAGCCGAAATGTCAGCCTAATGCATTTTGATTTATATAATCTTAACCTATTAACATTTGAATTATTTTTTAATAATATACTAGGGCTTTTTTAATAAATAGGCCTAAAACGAGTTCCTAAGTCAGATATTATCCGGAACAAAAGAAATTAGTCCCATCAAATATGGGAAACATAAATACTTTCATGCATTCATTCATGCTTGCTGAAAGGTGGGCAATGTCCAAAATGACCAGCTCTTAAGCAATTAATGAGAAGATCCATTAATGAGTTGGTCATTTGGGTTGCCTACTTTCCAATATGCAAGAACGAACGAATTTTTGCACCCCAGGATAATATTCACAAATTTCACTCTCTTAAATATATACAATTTTTCTAATAACAATCTACGATAGCTGCACCATTTTCTTTCGAATATACATATACTACTTCCAATTTCTTTTGATCAGATTAAAACATTTTCTTTTTAAAGAAATAATAAGTAATAGGTAGGAGTTCGCTTGCCGATTTTCATATAGGATGCAATTAAGGGCGATTTGCAAATCATTTGTTATTGTACTCTGAAATATCTAAACTAAACGGAATAATATTCGAAATTTTCTCTCCTTAGCTGAAAGTCCTACCTATTACTTAAAATATAAAGCATATTTTTTTGTTATTTATGTGAGCCATTCAGATGGCGAAGTCCAGGAAAAAAATAATCGCAGTTGTTTTTTTTTTTTTTTTTTTTGCTTAGAATGGTAGCTAAACAATATTAATACATAATATATTTTCTTATATATATATCCCCATTAAATTAATAAAATTTTCCATCTTCTGTGATAAAAAGACAAAAAACAATCATCTTTCGCCTTTTCTGACAGTTATTTAGACTCCGTTTAATTTAATTTATTTAAATTAATTGATAGTTTTATCGCTCAGGATAAGAAGCGTAGATTATGAAGCAAGAGCTTTACCTCTACTGTGAGCTAAAAGAAAATGCCTAGTATCTATTTTAAATATTAAAAAGTAAGCAGCCATCAAATATTTTAACGCCAAAAATTATTTTCCAATAAATTTTCTTAAAATAAAAAAAAATCAATCTAATTTTTAAACTATTTTGTACTTATATATTTATTTAAAAAAAAAGATATCTCTACTCAATTATTAACTAATATATAAGAACTTTTTTTTAAGTCTTTTTCGGCATCTGAGGTCACTTAGAATGCGTCCTTATTTATTTATTTATAAAATAACTTATTTATTTAATAACAAATAAGAAAGTTAGTTTAGAAAAAATGTAGGCAAAAAACAACAAATTTTCCTAACTACAAACGGAATTTTTGATGGGGGTGCTTTTACAACAAAGCATATAAACAAGGACAATAAAATTCCATTTGTAATTGGAATTAGAATTTATTCATTCTAATTTTGTTTTGTTTAAAGGATGATTATTATGTTAAAAATAAAAAACTCATTAAATTCATAAATTTGTAAATAAAAACTTTCATGTTTGTTGGAATGTAAAATTTTTCCTTTATAATTCTGGTTTAATTGTAATTTACTTGTATGATATACAACGTTTCGGCTACTCTGTGGCCTTCTTCAGGTTCAATTCTGATAAAATTTACAAAGTCACACATAGATTTTAATGTGCACGAAATGTGAAAGCCATTTGTTTCTCAGTTCATTTCAGTTTGTAGATCTCTAAGATGTAAGACTCTTTGTCATTTATCATCAAAAGCTTGAGCCGAAACGTTATATTTAATACAAATGAAACACAGTTAACCCGAAATTGCAATTTATTTATTAATTCTAAAAAAAATGTTTCCCTCACCATCCACTTCTTCTCATCCAATCACAAGAAGAGATTCACTGTTTTCCTTTCTTTGGAAGGGGTGGGTGGCCACGCCCATCAACATTCCTTCGCCACTCGAATAATGACCGGATAATAAATTAATTTAAAAGAATAATAAAAATAAAATAATGCTCTTGAGGTAGTCGCATAAAATTCGAGATTATTCATTTAAATCAACGCCTCTTGAATAAGGTGACCAGGTTTTAACATTGGTGAAGTGGGACACCATTAAGGGGGGAGGGGGGGGGTTGTCTTGTTAAAAAAAATTCTTCTATAGTAACAAAATTTTATTATCAAAGAACGCAAAAATTATATTGTATTATATTTTTTTTAAATTTCAACATATAAAAAAATTTACAAATATAATAAAAATATATATATATATATATATACTATTATACATCATTAAAAACTCTTTATTCTTTCGCTTATTTCTCATTTTTTTTTTTTAAATAGATTGCTGTTGTTGTTTAAACGATGTAAATGAAATTTTTCGCAAGAATTTGTTAAATTATATTTCACTCATTCTTTATACTGAAACGAATAGTCTAGTTCTAGAATGTCAAGTTTTTGATTAAAAGCATGATAGAAATGCATACATATCCCAAATATCTGATACATGTGATAGTAAACTGATCTTTACGAATCTTAAACATTAAACATAAGTTTATGATACATAATTGAAAAAAAAAAACTTAATCTTTCCAAAATTCGGGACTTTTTTAAAACACCGCGGGACAAATTGTTAAAAATCGGGACTGTCCCGCCAAAAGCGGGATGTCTGGTCACCTTACTCTTGAAGAGTGTTAGGGAGAGATTTCAAAAAGATGCTGAGAGTTCCGAGACAAAAATAATTATACAAGATAAGAACTTATTCAAAGGTTAATACATTTTTTTTATTACAAACAAAATATTAATTATGAAGGGCAGATAAAAATGTTATAATTCTTTGGCAGGAGAAAATTTATTAGGTAATTATTGTCGGATATTTCTGAGGTTATTTACAGCTTCTTTTCGTTATACGGTTAAAAAATAATAAACCTTAATAAATTTTATTATTTTTATGTTATGATTGCTAATGAAGGTAAGTTGTAAATAACCTTGGAAATATCCGGTACTCACCTGCAAATAAATTTACTTTTGCCAAAGAATTAGCATTTTTATTTGTACTTAAATTAAAAAATTCATTTTGAGTTATGCTATGTTACGGCTCTTCAGCAGGACATTTTATATTTTATATCTTCTTCCCTTAATATAATCATCACAATTTTCTAAAATTATGATGAAGTTTAGAAAACATGATGAAAAATGAAATGTGAAAAATAAATCTGGTTGTCAAAATAGTCCTTTTTTAGAAATGATTTTATTAATCTATATTAGTACAACGTTTCGATAAAATTGTCTTTACCAGTAATCCCGTGCTAAACTTTCGCATATTCAATCTTCCATGTTTCCAGATATTAAGCATGCCTGACAGAAATAATATATATTTTAGCCTAAATTTTAAGCTACCTTATTCATTGCTGTAAGCTTTGTATTAGTTGAGAAAAAGCTATGTTGGTAACCGAAATATATGATTAAACCTCATTCCCTGAGTACTAATGATCTCGCCTAAATCTTTTTATTCCTTACAGTAATCTAGTCACGTGAAATAAAAGAAAAAATTTCCTATCATTCCTTGGAAAGCTGCCTCATCATGATAATAGAAATTTTTTCTGGATTCTAACTCGCCCGTCTAACACATTTTGATGACATTTCTTGAGCCAACAACCGGACAATCATAATTCATATGTGAATTCAATGTGAATTTATGCCGATAGAATTTTTTACAATAGGGACATTGATGCTCCTTTTGGCTATCCTTGGGTCTCAGATGCACATTTTGTATGTGCTTTTTCAAATTGCTCTTTAATACACATCGATATTCACAATGGGTGCATTTAAAATTCCTCCCGACGCCGCAAATGTTACGCAAATGACGTTTAAGGGCCGTCACTGTTGTATAAAATTTTAAACATTTATTGCATTGGATCATGTTGTTGAAGATATTAATTGCTGAAACAAAAAATAAAAAAAATAAAAAATTATAATAAATAAATAAAAATATATAAAATAAATGAAAAAGAAAAAGAAAACTAAAAACTAATAATCAACAATAAATAAATAAAAAACAATAAATAATAATCACATACAATATAGTTAATAGATGGATTTATAATAACAATAATAACAAAAAATTACTCTGAAAAAAGCATATTTTATTTTATTTTGTAATTTACAATAAAAGATATAAATGAATTTTTAAAGCGAGAATTTTTATCTTTCCGGCATCTAAGGTCAGACAATATTTATTTCACTTGTGCATTTATAATATTGGAGTGCGATGTGATGATTAATACTCAAAAATGAACATTTGTCCCCATGAAGTCATCATGGTCTCGATGCTTGAGTCATTTAGAGAGGCCGAAGCTTTAAGGATTTATAAATCTAACAAGAGATCTTAGAAAAATAATTATTAAAATACTACTCTTAGTACATAATATTTGTAATAAAACCAATACTTAAAGTAAAATATATAGCCTATACCTGTGGTCTCAAACCCAAATTATTTGCGGACCGAAAGAAGGAAATGAAGGACCGGATATTAGACAAAATTTCAATAAAAGAAATTTGGTTCTAATTTTATTTTTGTTTTCTCAATTTTTCTTTATGAAAGTTTCGTAATAACGATGCAAATTGTATTTTTTAAATATTCCCTTATTACAAATTAAACAAATAATATTATGGCGCACAATACACAATTTTCTATTTTTTTTTAAATACACCCTTCTTCATCCATCTTTCGTTTTTTTTTTTTTTTTACCCATTTTTATAGACATGTTTTAAGTATAATTTAATTTAACAAAAAATATATTTTATTTATTACTTATATTTAACAAAGGAAACAAACAAACATGCAAATGAGCAAAATATGTTGATATTATTGTAAATATAATTATTAAGTTTGTATATATAATCTTTTTCCTGACTCTAACTTTGTATTTAAACTGATAACTAAAACATTTTTAGGGATCGGGTAAAATTACTTTGCAGGCCGGATATGGCCCCGCGGGTCGCCAGTTTGAGACCACTAACCTATAACAATATAAATGAATTTTTAATGCCTAAGATAAATCATAAGAAAATCCAACGAGTATATATATATAATGTTTATTCCTTTGTAAAATTATTAATTTAACCTCATCACTTGTAACATTTCAGGGGTTATTGATTAATTAATACAAAAATTAATGAATTTTGTTTATTTGTGTTAAGAATGGTTGCCAGGTAAAGAATAAAAACAAATATGTTCTTATTGCCGATGTTTCGTAAGTCACACACTTCTTCAGGCCTAAGTTGCCAATGTTAGTTTTAACATTTGTCTCTGACTGCACCCGGGAATCCCCTACTCAAATAAACTACTATAGCAATCAAAAAAGTAAAAAAGTCAATGAATTTTGTTCAATTTGAAAACGTTGCCAGCTCTTTCATATTCATCAGACATTAATAGTTTATATATTTTTGAATTTCATCAATTTTCTAGTAGAATACCGACTATTTGTCTATCTCTTTATGTTGATGAGCTATAGCTGCTCAAAGGAATTGCATTTTTTCGTAACACAATCTTAATTTTATCCTCTATGTGAGGAGAATTATAAGACTAAACGAGAAATTGTCCACTCTTAAGTCCACCTAAATTGTTTCCGCCTACCCCCCTAGTCCGAAATAATAGTGTTTCTAAATGGGATACAAATATTTTGTTTATTTTAGAAATCAATATATTTTTAAGACATATCTTCTTGAGCCAACAACCGGACAATCATAATTCATATGTGAATTCAGTGTAAATTTATGCCGATAGGATTTTTTGCAGTAGGGACAGTGATGCTCCTTTTGGCTATCCTTAGGTCTCATATGCACATTTTTTATGTGCTTTTTCAAATTACTCTTTAATACACATCGATATTCACAATAGGTGCATTCAAAATTCCTCCCAACGCCGCAAATAGTACGCACATGACGTCTAAGTGCCGTCATCGTTCTATAAAATTTAAAACATCTATTACATTGGAACGCGTTGCCGATGAGATAATTTGCTGAAACAAAAAAATAAAAAATAAACATAAATAATAATGAATAAATAAATAACATTAAAGAAAAAAATAGAGGACTAGAGCCAAAATGAAAGACTGATTTTTGTTTTATCTGCAAGCGATGATATTTCTTTGTTTAGAGGTAAAAAATAAAATTTTCTTTTTCGGAGTCAAACGTTTTTGCCAAACATCTGGTTAGCAAATCTGTAATGAATCCTGTCGGCCCCAGTCCCAGTGACACCAAGATCTCTACAATTAGAGAATAATATGTAAAGCAGTCTTTCACTTTGCCTCTTTCTCCTTAATACGGCCATAATCATTCAACTAAATAAAAAATAACTACAATAAATAAAATAAATATCTATAATAACTCACAGTGATAATAAATAAATTCATAATAATAAAAAATATTTTGAAAAAAGTATATTTTATTTCTATTTTGTAATTTACAATAAAATATACAAATGAGGTTTTAGGATATCTTAAAATAAGAATTTTTTTTATTTTAATAAGAATAAATATAAAACATCTCCATTTACCACAAGAGACTTAAACCGCTTGCACTGCTCATGTTTTAATAGATAATTTTAATGCGTTATGCATAACATATCAATAGATACAATGGCGCCAGTAAAAACTTGCATGACAGAGAGGTGTTTTTTTCTAGCGCCAGTATATCAATTGACATGTTATGCATAACGCATTCAAATTATCTATTAAAATATAAGCTGTAAATCCGGCTTTAATATAAAACAAACAATATAAGAAAAAACCTAGACAATTAGACGAGTATTAATAGTTTAATAATCAATTATCGATATTTGAGTATTTTTTTCTTAAGTTGTTAGTAAAAGAGTAGAGAGAGGATTTTCATAAAGCAGAAAGTGAAAAAAAAAAAAAACAATGCAATTTAAGGGCTGATTCACACGACCAACTTTCCTCAGAACCACACAACGATAGATAGAGCATATACCTGTGCGGGATACTCATGTTTGTCCGGGTTTGACAGTTTGTAATATTCTTTTCAAAAACATTAGCAACTGGGAGTAGGAGCGCACTTAACAGTGTGAGTTGAAGCTTTTCACCGAGGCGTGATGTGGTTTTCGGGGAAAGTTAGTTGATCGTGTGAGACAGATAAAAATTAAATGTTTATTATAAGATATAAGAAAAATACAAAAACAAAACAAGTCTGACTTTTTCATATTTTTGGTTTTAAAAATTTTTATTCACTCTCAAAGCTTCTTACTCTTAGAAAATCTGAGTTTAAGAATTTTTTGTCTTGTAGACTTTAAACAATTCCTTTATAATTATTTATTTAAAAAAATCCAGAATTCCTCGGTTTGGTTGGCAAACGTAGCCACGTCCTTCTTATTTATAATTTTACAAAAAAAAAAAATAAAAATATTTTTCCTCTACTTTTTGTAGAGATATTTACTTTTATTACAAATTTTCCCTTTTAATTTTTATGATAAAATATTAAATAAAAACAAAATTAAAATTATTATTGCTTACATCTAGGACTATTAGAGTAATTCGCTGCTTTTATTAAAATGATGTATTAAATCATGATAAATAGAGGACAGAGTGATTAGGTTCCAATTTGAATTTTAGCGTCATAGTTCTTGATATAAAATAAATGTATTCTATAATTATTTTTTGACACTACTAGAGAAATTTGTTTTATACAATAATATAATAAATATACAAATATGTGTAACTAAAGGCCCAAAAGCCAATTTATTCAGACATATTTAAAGAATTATTAAATTAAAAAATGTAGTGGCTGAAATGAATCTTTAAATGGCAGCCAAAATAAAAGACTCTGAATGGTACATCAGGCGTTTCGAATCTTAGACTTAAAACCATCATGTCCTTTGATCGAAAAAAAATTGGGTCATATGAACAAGTATATTTTAATTTTTAACAATAAATAACAATTTTTTTTATTTTTCTTTTCGGCATCTGAGGCCATATAGACTTTTAAACGATATATAAGAAACAAGATTACGATACAATTATCCAATTGGTATAAATAAATTTTGATCGGACTGCCTGTGATCCGAACCCCCACCCCTTGGCTTTTAAGGTTATCAATACTGACAACGCCAGTATCTATAAGCAAGCTCTCGGTCACTTGTGGAGGGGGTGGGTGTAAATAATAATTGTTAAATATATTATTCAAATGTATGTCTCGAAAAATTATTTTATATTCTTTTGAATATTTTATGAATATTTTCAGGTCTTCTTATGAATAAAATTGATGGTGTGAATATAGGTACTATTATATATAAAACACGTAAAGACTTTTATTCATAAGAAGGCCTAAAAATTTACATAAAATATTCAAATAAATATAAAATAATTTTTCCAAACATACATTTGAATCAGATATAATATTAAATTAGTTCAGTCATCTTATATTTAACAATATTAAACAATTATTTTGTGAGAATATACCAAATAATTGTTATATACGTGTATTGTTAAATATTAAAATATATCTATATTCTTGTTGATGATGGTTCTTAAAATAAATAAAAGATCCGAAACTTCTGCTAGCATTCAGAGTATTTTATTTCGGCTGCCCGTACCTTCTACCGTTTTCCATTAAAGAATTATTAAAGTTTAATTCACCGACCCCTTCAAATGGTTTGATTTTAAATTCTTTGAGCAGGTGAAACAACAAAAATCGAATATAAATAAATTGATAAATTATTTTCTTAATCAACATCTAAATTCTAAATTTCATTTGATTTCTGGACTTACTCACTTTGACCTCTCATATTATCAAAATCGTTTAAACATGAATTCATAATGAAAAAACTTCTTAATTTCTATTAATCTAAATTTTTTAAGATCAGTCTCAATTATTTTATTATAATTAATTTTTTTTATTATTTATTATCATACTAGTATAGAAATTATT
>JAAAKE020123927.1:0-15114 GCA_010014785.2 Anisolabis maritima
CACTATATGGTATGACACAATGTGATTGGTAGCACTGGAGATATACGACTCCAACGACATCTATGGACAAAATACGACTACCCAATATTTCCATGAAACTTCCTGCCCAGGATTAAGCAAGTGAGTAAATGAATTTTATATTTAATTAAGGCTGATGGCCAAGTAGCATTAGTTATTCTTATTGTGTATGTGTCTGGATAGATAATAAATTGGAATATGTGTATGGATAGATGATAAATTGGACAAGTTATCGCCGAAAAAATTTCATACACAAAAAGTATATTTCGAGGGTGATAATCATGATTGTAGTAATGAGATTTAACTCAATTTTCCTGAAAATATTTTTAAATAAATACAGTATACAGTGAATACAAAGGAGGGGAAAGAACAACCAATAATACTAGGTCTATAAATTAAAAAAAAATTTGAAGATTCAGATTTAGCAAAGAGCTTCAAAACCAAGTTTTTACAAGAATAAAATTTGGGAAGCATGCAGTAAAATAAAATACAGTATAATGATATAATTAGACTTGAAATTAGACTATTGTATTGATGGGTTAGGAAATATCGCAAATCAAAAATTAATTAAAAGATTTTAACTCGTATTTTAATTTTGTTTTGTTGACAGTGAAGAGACTACTTGCAGTGCAGGATTTTATGTCCACTAGAGGCCACTGTCTCTATTAGCGAGACAAGAATTTTGTTTGGGAAAGAAAGGGAGGCATTTATTGTAGAATATTTTTCTATTTTTTTGAGAATTCAGAGTTTGTTTTTTGCAAAACTTGCTCTAAGATAATAACGAAAAGGCCAAATAAAGCAGGTTAATGTATATGTTTATGTGATATATTAATATAAAGGTACGTCCAAGAAAATCAAGTCCAAAGTTTATTTAACTTATGTGAGGCCTAATTTTGAGTATTGTTCAGTTATGTGTGACTAATATCCGCAGCAGATAGAGAGGAAAATATAGATGGTTCAGAGGAAGCCAGCTAGGTTTGTTTTTGGAAAATTTGATAGGTTTAGTAGTCCTACTTTTAAGATTAGCGAGTTAGGCTGGGCTAGTTTATTTTTATTTATTTATTAGAAAGGAGAGAATGTGTTAAATTGAAAGTGATATTTAAGGCGTATCAAGGTTTTAGGAGTTGGGAGGATATATCAAGTATATTTCAGGCGCCAAATTTTTTAGATAGGGTAGATCATAGGAAGAAAATTCATAAGCCAAGATTCTTGAAAAATATAGGTTTGCATTCGTTTGTAGGATCTGGTATTGATTTATGGAACAGTCTGTCTGTCTCTACTTGGGATTATAGTCCTCTGCCCCCTATGATTAAATAGATTATAAATTTTGTCAAGTCCTAACGTACTAGAGTTGAGTGAAAATTTTATTTAATTCTCAAGCGCAGAGATTAGCTCAGGTAAATTGAGATCGTACCATCCTTGTTAAGGTTTTGACCAGGTTTTCCTTAACAGCTTAAGGCGAATGTCGGGATGGCTAAAACGTCGTTTACTCCTGGTCACGTGTTATTGCGCGCAATGTTTCATCATCTATTTATCTTTCGATGGAAATGTATGAACATGTTATTTGTTAATGAGCATAAATTTATTTTTTTTTCTTGTATTTTTTGTATTTGTTTTGTTAATTGTTTGTTGTTTTATGTTATGTAATTTAAAAATTTGTATTTGTATTTGATTGGACCTAGCCACCGAGGACTTGTGCCTCTGAGTATTTATTTATAAATATTTATAAATTTTATATTAATTCTTCAATGATTTAAAGATGGCTGAATAAATTTCAACTTTATTTTAATTTATTGAACTACGTATAAATCTCCCCTTGGCTGCATCCTTAAAATACAATATTACCTTTGCCCTGTCCCTTAGTGCAGAGGCCTCGCCTCATGTCCCAAAGGTCAGAGGTCGCTTCCCGTCCAAAGCGACAAAAATTATTATTAAATTACATTGGATACCAAATGATTTAAATAAATATGGACGGAGTCTAAATGGCCTCAAATGCCGAAAAAGACTAAAAAATATAATCCGTTGAAAGAGTTTTTGTTGCTTATGTTGGGCTTTGGAACCAACCAAGAGTGCCGATCACCTTGCTGATTTAAAAAGCCGCTGATAAGTGAAAAATTTTTCTTTAAAGATTTTTTGCTTTGGACTAACTTTTAAATTAGATCTGTATATATCGGGTGGGAATTTTTTGCTGTTGTGGTCAAGTGCCCAGGTTGCTGTTGTGGTCTGGTGCAAAGGAAATACACCGATGCCCCGGATATGCTGGAGATCCCGGGTTCGATTCCCCCTGATCCACCAGCAAAATATACACTCACAAAAAATTATTTTATTAAAAAAAAAAAAAAAAGTTTTAATAAAGCTGAGGTCTCCGCCAATTTTTATAATTCTCAGGTAAAAGTCTGAGTTGCAAGTGTTCTTTCTGAATGTCCCATTGACAGAAATTCCTACAAAGCCATTACCCATTATGCAACCATATATTTATATTTTTAAAATTATTTTATATTTATGATAGAAAAAAAAGCAAAGTACTATCATCATGACACCCATTTTATTTTCTTTCTCATAGTTATTTTTTAAGATATTTTCTTGTTTTTATCAAAAAAAAAAAAGATAATTATATAAAAATAATTATTTCATAATTATATAATAAGTAATTAATATATGATAAATTTATCTAAGACTAATAAAAAAATATTTTTATTTTTTTAACCTTTTTATTTTCTCCAATCTTTCCACTCCCATTATATCAGAGATCTATTTTAAGAATAATAAAATCTTTAGGTTATTAATTATTTTAAAAGAGAGAAATATAAAAGAATGAAACACCCTGAAAAAAAGTTAAATAAATTCCCGAGAAGGAAAATTGTCTCCTCTCACCGGATAGAGCTACTGACCATACCAGACCTAACAAATACTTCAGAGTCAAAATTCGTACGGTCTGAACAAAAGTTTGACAATTCTTGTTCTAGAAAGATCTGTACCAAAAGTTTGTCTTTCCGCATCTGAGGCCAATTAGACTCGGTTCATATTTATTTAAACTTTTTAATAGCCAAAATAATTTAAATAAATTTTATCTTTTTTTTTTTTTTTTTTTAAGATGGGAGTTAACCCGAGAAGTTAATATAAATGAGATATTTAACTAAACTCAAACTAAAACATATTCTTTGCAACTTGTATCTCTGGCATTAAAGTTTATTCAATTGTTCTAATTCTAATCTTTTAATAATTAATTTAAATTTAGTGGTAATATTTATAAATATTTGATTTTTAAATGCATGCAAGATTAATAAATTCTAATCTTCTAATTAATTAAAAATTCACTATTTTTAGATGGAAATTTTAAGAGATCATTGAATCTCTGAAGTGTTTTTAAAAAAATAATATTTCTTTGAAATGTTTTCATATTATTTTTTTAATAAATCTCTATACAAAATATATATTATATAATTACAAATAAAATTTTAAAAAATATAAATCAATTTTTCTTATTTTTTTAAATTTTTTTTTTTTTTTTTTTTTTTTTTTTTTTTTTTTATGAATTTCTCCATATTTTTAAATTGCTAGCTTATCAGTATCAGAAAAGTCCTAGGGTTATATAGAATTGCCTTTATTTACTCGTTTATTATATATATTTCATTTATATATTTATTTTCTTAATATTTGCTGTTTGTTTTGTTGTTGTTGTGTTGATATTGTTATTTTATCTGTGTGGGTTGAGTCATATATTTAATTCCATCTCAGAATATACTTAGGGGGAGGGGGGAGGTCGGAAACCGCCTCCAGTTATATCGGCCGGCTAATTATGGATGCCCATAGGGGTATTAAGCGGATGAAGCTGGGTGAGAACCCCATAGTTCTCTGCTAATGTCATTTCCAAATCCCTTAATTCAGAAAATTCTTATGAACCTTTGCCCCGTTTTTTTTACCATTAAGCACGCTAATGAAGGCCTTAATCTGTCTAAGGTAGCTCTTTTTCTGATTCATAGAATCATTTATGGTAAAGTTGGGCAAGTGAGAATGCCAAAAAGCTTCGAAATACCACTCTTTTGGTTGAGACCTTGAACGATAAACAAACGGAACAGCTATTACATTTAAAAAGATTTTCTAATGAAATTCGCGTCAATGTTGTTCCTCATGATAAATTTAATATCTTTAAAGGTGTTATCTTTTGTAGTGACCTCCTTTATTTTAGTAAAAAAGAACTTTTAGAGGAATTGAAAAACCAAAATGTAGTTGATTTATATAGAATTACTCGAAGAGTATATAATAAATTAGAAAATACCCCAACTATGGTACCCCTGATTTGCCGTCTAAACTGAAAATTGGTTTTTTTAGCATCCCCATGAGACCGTATATTAGGAATCCTACCCGTTGTTTTAGATGTCAGATGGTTTCACACACAGTGAAATACTGTTCCAATATAAACGAGATATGCGTTATTTGGGGGGAAGCATGAAGGTGATTTAATGGGTCCTAATCCTTCGAAATGCGCTAATTGTTCGGGTTCCCACCGTGCCTCATTAAATAAGTTTTCCATGTTCATAGAAGAAAAAATAATTATAGAGACCGTAACAAGGGAACGAATATCTATTTTTGCAGCTAGGCTTGCTTTACAAAAAGAAAAAGAAGTTAATAAGTCATACGCGTCGGTCACTTCTTCGGGTTCTTCTCCTTCTGTTCCCACATGCTTGTCTTGTGAAGGAATGAAAGAAACTATTAAAATCCTTACGAACCAGATTGTTGCATTGACTCTCAAGATTAAAAGTCTCTTTGAGAGTCTAATAATGTTATAAACAATCTTCCAAAAGCTATTGAGCCAATTAAGGTAAATCTTAAAACTCATGAAGTTTCTGGTCAGAGCAGCGTTTTCTATTACAAAGAATGTTAGCATGAGTTCTGATTGTTCTGATTCTGTATCAAGCACTTCTGGGTAGGAACCTTTGGATAAAGTCAAGGCTATTGGGAGTGAAAAAACTAATAAATCTCAGAAATCACACAAGTACAGTCAAAAAAATAATAAATTTTTTTCTTTTTTAATCTTGTTCAATTATTTATTTATTTATTTATATTTTTCATTGTCATTATTTTTAAATCCGCCAAAGATGTCTTTCACACGATACATAATACAGTGGATTGTAATGAGTTTTATAGACACTATGAAGAAATTAAATTGTTAATGTGTCATTATGATCCCTTAGTAATGTGTCTACAGGAAACTCATTTCAATAACTGTAAAAATATTTCTTTGTGCGGTTATAATGTTTACCTGAGATATTAACCAGGGTAGGAGAGCGAATGGAGGGGAGGCTTTACTTGTTAAACTTGATGCACATGTCACACAAATACCACTTGTTACAAATCTTCAGGCTAGAGCTATGAGAATTTTGTCTCCTCTTATTCTGGGATTACAGTTTGCTGTGTGTATATACCAGATACGTGTTTGGAGTTAATGGACTTGAATGATCTCTCTTGTCCAGTTATCGCCCCCTTTGATTTTATATGGTGATATGAATGCCCACGATGTACTGTGGGGAAGCGAAAAAATTTCTCCAAGAGGAAAGATGTCTTCATTAATAATTATAGTATTTGTTTATTAAATGAAAAGTTTCCTATTCACTTTAGCATGGCCATTTCAACATTCTCGTCCATTGTTCTTACGCTTATCTCTCCCACCCTTATATCAGGTTTTCTTGGAAGACTCATGATGATCTCTGTGGGAGTGATCATTATCCAATTATTGTCTGAAAATAGCAAGTCGCTACCCATCAGAACTAATCCTAAATGGATTATTGCTAAAGCTAATTGGTTTTTATTTAATAGATTGTCAGTAATTTGTAGATGTGATATTAGTAATAATCCGCTTAGAGATTTGGAAATCTTTAAAGATAAGGGCCGATGAAATTGCCATTCCTAGATCGGGGACTAAACTTAAGCGCCCATTGTTTCCTTGGTGGAATAAAGAAATCTTTAATGCCATTAGAGCTCGAAAAAGTGCACTGAAATTTAAGGTCTATCCTACGAATGATAATTTAATTGTCTTTAAAAAATGTCGGGCTAGGGCGAGATATTTAATTAGACAAAGTAAGAAGTGGACTTGGGACTCATTTTACTTCCTCTAAACAGATATGGGAAAATAAGAAGATAAGGGGTATCCGCTTGAATTCTTTTAGGTCCCTATTACTATAATAATATTCCCGTTTTCAATACTTTTGAGATTGCGAATTTATTTGCTAAACAGTTTTACGACTCCTCTTCCTCTGAGAATTTTAGTTTAAATTTTTTATATATTAAGAATAATAGTGAGATAGAAATGGACGAGTATTTCACGAATAAGGAGTACTATTGTATAATCATCCTTTTACTGAAGATGAATTTGAGTTTGCGTTGAGATATTCAGGAAATACTTCTCCTGGACATGATCACATACACAATACAATGTTGAAGAATCTGAGTAACGGGAGTAAATGCATTCTACTGAATATTATTAACGGTATTTGGATAAATGATTTGTTTCCTGATAGCTGGAGGAGAGCTATTTTAATTCCTCTTCCTAAAAATGTTCAAAGTGTCGTCCTTTCAGACCGATATCCATAAGAAGCTGCATATGCAAGCTCACTGAAAGCATGGTTAATAGAAAGTTTACTTGGGTATTGAAGGATGATAATTTATTATCTAATGTTCAGTGTGGGTTTAGGAGGAAAAGGTCATGTATTGACCAATTAATTAGTACGACTAGAACATTATGTACAGCAGGCATTTGCTAACAATCAGCAGGTTTTGGCAATTTTTTTTGATCTTAAGAAGACATTTAACACAATGTGGCGTTATTTTTCTGACAGAGAATATATCAGGTCCCTATTGGTAATACCTTGTCACATATATATTCTCAAGAAAATGGAATTCTTCAAAGTAGTGTCTTGAGTACTACGCTTTTTTCGGTAGCAATGAATAATATAGTCAAAGTAATTAAAAAGTCAGTTGAATGGTCCCTTTTTGTGGATGATTTGGCTATTTACCTAAAGGGTAAGGATTTATATTACGAGTACAGAAGGCAATTGATTAAGTTTTTAAATGGTCTTCCAATAATGGGTTTAAAATTTCAATGGCTAAAACAAGTTGTATGCATTTTTGTAGAATGCATATACATGGAGATTCTTACTTTGAATGGTACCTACCCCTCTTGAGTTTAAAGATTCTTTAAGGTTTCTGGGGCTCGTTCTGGATAGAAAAATGTCTTGGAAAGAGCATATAAAAGTGACGAAAAGTAAACGTCTTAAATCGATGAATATTATTAAGACGCTGAGTAGCACGAGTTGGGGGGCAGATTCTTCGAGTTTATTCCAAATATATCGCTCGGTCATTAGGAGCAAATTATATTACGGTTCCCCTGTTTATTTCTGGGCAAGAGATAGTGTGTTGAAGTCTTTAGATTGCATCCATCATTTAGGAATCAGATTATCCATAGGAGCTTTCAGGACAAGCCTTGTCGTTAGTCTTCTTGTTGAGGCGGGAGAGCCACCTTTAAGAATTAGGAGAGATTTTCTTTCTCTGAATTATTAATTAAAGTTAAAAGCGAT
Organism: Anisolabis maritima; assembly: GCA_010014785.2. Classification (NCBI taxonomy): domain Eukaryota; kingdom Metazoa; phylum Arthropoda; class Insecta; order Dermaptera; family Anisolabididae; genus Anisolabis; species Anisolabis maritima. Next base: position 7,593 of record JAAAKE020123927.1, read on the forward strand.
GCCTTCACATTCTGCTCATTGTGTATTTAATTTCATTTAAATACAATAGGTTTTCATCAAGGAGTATCAGGCCCTTAAGTGTCAGGTTAAAAGACACCATGGATGAATTTCAAGAGTCTCTACAAAATATTGTGAATGTTATTAATCACCCAAGACCTCCATGGATCATTCGCCATTCTAGATATATATGAGACCTTCTAATGTTTAGAAAAACAGTCACACACCCAGTTATATTTAATAAGCTTTTTCTCCACATTGTAAATATGTTTCGTGATCCTCTCTTGGTTTTTACTGATGGCTCCAAGTGTGGTATGCATATAGATTGTGCATTTGTAATAGGAAATACATGACGAGCCTTCAAACTTAATCTGAGTACGAATGGGTTTACAACTGAAGTTAAGGCATTAGAACTTGTCTTAATGGCTTTTGCAAAAGAAACTAATGAGAATGTGTTAATTGTTAGTGATTCTCTTAGTTTCTTACAATCTATAAGTCTGATGAACATGCATACCTCCCATCCCATTATTCAGAATATACAAGTTCGGTTTCATGAGCTTATTGAGGGAAATAAAAATATCTTCTTGATGTGAGTTCCTAGACATAGAGGGATTGAGAGTAATGAAATTGTGGATGATGATAAGATGGGTACGAGGAGGATGTGTGTAGATTTTGATCACGTGATGTGAGAGAATATAAAAAGGTCTATGAGAAGATTTATCTTCCATAGATGGGAGGATGAGTGGTGAGCCATTACTAATAATAAGTTGAAATTGGTTAAACCGTCTTGTTGGTTCTCCTCTGATGAAGTTTGATCTTGAACGATGTGATCAAGTTAGGATAACAAGATTGAGAATCGGACACACATACTTTTCTCATGGTGCCTTGTCTGTAATTTAAAAATTTAATCATCTATTGATGAAATGTTAAGTCCCGAGGCTTACTACTAAAAAAACATTTTTTTTGCAAAATTGGACATAGGAGCTTTCAGGACAAGCCCTGTCGTTAGTCTTCTTGTTGAGGCTGGAGAGCCACCTTTAAGTATTAGGAGAGATTTTCATTCTCTGAATTATTAATTAAAGTTAAAAGTGATGCCTACACACGATGGATGGGGAAACAATTCGAACTTCAATTCGTGCAATTTTGCCATCTTAGCCAACGACTTGTGACACGGTGCATTGTCTTGGTGAAAGAGCACTTTTTTCTTTTGAATTTGGGGCTGTTTTTTCGCAATTTCTTCCTTCAAACACACTAATAATGCCATGTAATATTCGCTGTTGATGGTCTTTCTTTTCTCAGAATAGTCAACGAATAAAATACCTTGCGCATCCCAAAATATGGAGACCAAAACTCTACCGGCCGACATTTGCGACATTCAGAGGGCTTTCACTGGCTGCTGTCCACTCAGCTGGCTGACGATTTGATTCCGGAGTGTAATGGGGGATCCAGGTTGCATCCATTGTCACTTGTCACATACCGGTGCAAAGAATCCTGTTTATTATAGTTAAACAGCTCCAAACAGCGCTCTGAATCATCAATGATAGATTTCAACTTTTTTACTTGTTGACTTGTTAAGAAAAGGAAGGGTCCTCCACTTATGGATGCAGTCTCAATCATATATTTTCTTATCCTTATCCTTATAATGAAAACGAAACTGTGATGGCACTTTTCGTTAATTATCGTTGCGTAATTGCTCAAATGACCTGACCATATAATTAGGCATAGTCTATAGATATGCACTATATTTTTTCTAAACGATGGGGTCTCGAGACCATCAAGGTTTTTTGTCCAAAGGGGGTGTTAAATGATATGTAAAGCTCTTAATGAGTTTATATCAACTCTACGATAAATACTCACAAAAATTGCCTGTTGCGTTTCTGTTATTAAACTTTTTAAAATATTGCAGAAATCTGCATCCAGGTCCCTAACACTTAAGATGAACCACACATTAATTAATTTAAGAGGAGAGCGGGGTCAAATGTAGCATTATTCTTGCGCTTTTATTAATGGATTTGAATAGCTTCTATAGCTTATAGCAGAAATCACTTGCGAGCTTTGAGTTCAACCCTCCCAGTTTATTGGTCATCTTGCAAATATTATTAAAAATTCAAATGGGTATGATATATGTCGTAATTTGCATTATAAACGGACTATTCTCCTAAATAGAAACAATGGCCGAACATCTTATTTATTTATTAATTTCTCTTAGAATGTATATATATATATAATAAAAATAAGAATAAAAAAAATCATTTAAAGGCACTTTAGCGTCAGAGCCAAAGGATAGTATGAAATAATTAAAAGATTCTATTTAGTGATTTGAAAGTAGGTATTTTAAGAGAGAAATATAAAAAAAGAAAAGAAAGAAGGAACAAAGAAAAACAATTTTATATTTCAAGCAAAAAGAAAGGATAAAAGGATAAAAAGTTAGAAAGAAGAAAAGAATAAATATAAGTGAAAATATATTTAGAAATTTCATGAAAAGTAACAAGTCTGTTACAAATTCAATACTTAAGAGATTTTAGATTTTACATAAATGAGTAAGACATTAAAGCCGTAATTAGAATTAATTAATTAGAATCAAGAAAAACATTCTTTTAAATAGAAATCATAATAAATGTTAGCTCAGTATTTTATGAATGGAAATGAAGAAAGGAAAGATCTATTAAGACTTTGATAGAATAAGTTTTTGGCATTGCTTTTATTTTAAAGTTGAAATAGATACTATTTAAATAAGTGAGCAGTCTTTATGAGAAAAAGGAAAAGAAAGTGAAATTTAAAAAAATTACAATTTACAATCTTTGAACGATTTTGTATGGAAATCGTCGAAGGGGTTTCCGTTGAATGTTCCGCATAGTCCATCTACGTGACGCCAAAGCATATAATCACCAGCCAGGTAGGCGTAATGGCCATTTGTTAAAATGGAAAAGTTGTCCAAATAAATAACTAAATGTCCTCGGTGATTTTGAATCCTTAAAAATAAAAAGATGAAATTAGATGATAAAAACTTTCAATAAAAAAAAAAAACTTACTGTAGAGATGGGTAAATTCCTTTAAGTGGCAATTGTGTAGGGTTTTGAGGATCGGTAATATTATGGACCTCATACATAGCGATACCTGTAGGCACCACTTCTATCATATCTCCAGCAGAATAAATTTTCAAACTCTGAAAAATTAATTAATTTTTATAATGATATACATATATACATTAACAATTAAAGTAAAATTAAATAAATAAATAATAAATAATATTTTAAAAGAATATTTTTATGTTAAAATTTTCACTTTTGTTGAAATATTAATATACATAATAATAGAGGACAATGGTCCTTATATTTTTTAAATCCTATTTTCTTAGATTTAACTATATGATCATATAGAGCAATGTTTTTCAAACTCTGCTGTTTTCCCTGAAGAGAATTTCTATTTTAAACTGAAGTTTTATGTAAAAAAATTTGGATTTGATATTTTAAATGGTTTTTGAGAAAAGAAAGGAAATTTTTTTTTCGCATTTATTAGGTGTTTCTGATAAATGACTCCGTTGGGGTAACTCGTCTTGCATTGATAGATAAATACTTCAAATGAAATGTTAAGAAATTAATTTTTTTTCGATTTCTTAAAGTTTTTCCATGTCATGAGTCGCTTCAGCTTTCGAAAAACTTATTTTATTACCTTAAGAGCTTTAAAGGAATTGGAAAATAATTAAGATTAATAATATTCCTTTTTTTTGAATACGCCTTAAAATTTTGCAAACTTTATGAAAAATCCAAGAAATTAGGGGATATATTTTCACGTTGCATTTCAAAAATTATATTACATGATAATGAAAGAATCAAGGAATTTATTATTATTGGGATTGTGTTGTTACGCGTGAGTTGTACTGGGTCGTAGGACAACTCACCCGATTAGCAAAGGGAAGGTTTAGAGGTGTGAATTCAAGTTCCGACTTTACTTATCGACTATATATAAGTCAACTGAATATCCAAAACTGGTAAGAGGTGCTTATTTTATAGATTAAAACAAATACGGGCGTAGTTGAAGTAATACGAGGGGTTGCCTTTTATATATCGGGATTGCGCTAAACTAGTCCTGCTGACGTTTCTATTGTAAATTTTGACATTTTTGATAATATACTTACTCAGAACGAATTGACATACGAGCGCTATTTGTGTAGTTTACAATAACTTGGAATCATCTCGGAATTAAATCGTGAACATTTTCGAGTGATTATTTTTTACAAGTATAGATGTGGATTAACCCAATAACAGTGCATCGATGGACTTAATTTGACTTTTGGCGTCATCAAGGACTACTGTTTATCAATGGTTTGCCGACTTCAATCGAGACCGTAGTTTGGTTAAGAACAAATTTCGTGAAGGTTGTCCAAAATCGGTTGTTGTTCCGGAAGACAGTGATGCTGTGCATGAACTGATACTGTAAGATCGTCATGTGACTTATCGTGCGATTGAGGTATCCTTGAGCATTAGTGGGACCAACATACATTCAATATTGCATGGCCGTCAAAAAGATTTGTTTTTGATCTCAAATCCCGAAATATAAAAGGCTTGTACTACTACTACTACTACTACTACTATTACGACTACCAGAATTGCCTCATTTTTTCAATTTACGAGTTTAAAGTAAAAATATCTTAAGTTCGTGAAATTAAATTTTTCATAAATTTTAGGGAAAAATGTTTCCATTCCATTGATTCCAGAATTTTATATTTAAAAAGATTCAATCTATAGAACGTACCATAAGTGTCTGTGCAGGGTCAATTTGCTTTGCCCAGATGGCATATTGAGGTTGAGGGCTGAGGTCAGTCACCAGTAGATGGTAACAATCAACTAAAGGAGCTGACAAATTCACTTGCGCATTGTCCCAGGTGATCAATGAACGGACATTTGCGATACAATCAGCTGAAAATTAAATAAAGACAATCAATTAAATTGAAAAATAAAATCTTTACTCCATTCTGGATATTAAATTATTACTTTCTAGGCCATAAATTTCTTCATCATTAAAAATTTCAAAGATATCATTTACAAAATCTTGAAATATTTCGGAATATTTTAATTTCATTCCAGTGGAATGAACAGTAATTTTATCTTCATCGTTTTTCTCGAAAATAACTTCCTTCTATAAAAAATATTTAAAATATAAATTAGCCAAAGTATTTTAAAGAATTTAAAAGAATACGTACATCAATGAGGGGTTCAAGTTTCATTGTGTAATTATGAGTTTGATCTTTCCAGAATTCGAAACAAATATTGTCATACTCATTTAAATCCGTATACCAATCCAATAAACTTCCATAAAAACCACAATTTTCTAGAGGCCAGATTTCGTCGTGTTTTTGTTGAGGACTCCAAGATTCAGTCAATTCAAAGTAAATTCTAGGTACTTGTTCTTCAAATGTGCAGTCATCAGTATAAACAAATTTAAGAGTGAATGGATCTGGCATTGGATTATTATATTTCACTAAGAAACATTTCTAAAAGGAAAATAAAATTTTTTAATTAATAAGTATCTTGTTCCTTAATATTTAAAATTCTATAGACAAAAAATTGCAAGAATAAGGAAAAGTCTGAGGATAAGGTGTGTTCGGTCAAGGTCTCTTCTAGGGCACTTCCGAAAAAGCCTCAGTCATATCAATTTTTTTTAAATCCGTTTTGAATCTAAAATAAAAATAAATGCAAAATGCAACAATATTTACCTCTGATTCATCGATATATGAGTTACAATGTATGTTCATTTTTAACATTTCAGCGTCTCTATAGAAATCTGTGTGAGTTTTATAGACGGTTTTCTTTTCTGGCATCAATCGATATTCCATAACACTTGTGAAACGGTCTTCTTGAACTCCAGTTGAGGTTTTAATATTTAAGTGAATCTAAAAAAAAAAAAAAAAAGAAAGGGTTAAATAAATAAAAATAAATATAAAATGTTAATAAAAAAACACTTAATAGTGTATTTTTACAATAAATTTTTGTTGTATTAGAAAGTAAGAGAATCTTTAAATAAACAGCATCTTGATATTTTAAAAATTCTTGATGAATATATTAGACCAATGTAATATTTAGTAAAAATTAAAAACTACTCCAAGCTACGTTAAAAAGAAAATAAAAGAATAAAAATATTTTATATAATCGCTGAATTTATTATTAAACAAAATAGTAAAAATTTAATGTAATTTGAATTAATATTTTACTTTTCTGAATTATAAAATTTGTCCTTAGAGCTGTTAATCCAATTTTTTTATCTTTTCGCCTTAATTCAATGAATGTGTAAATATTTAAAATTTTATTTTCTTTCCTTCCTTTTAAAGATGTTTTAAAAGTAGTTTTTCCTACTACATATTTTTAAAATGTATCATTTAAATTTCTAAAAATACAGGCTAATACGTGTTGCAGAAATTTTGTACTTGGGTGAGTTTGTCTATTATTAGATGTTTGATTTACATTATTAATTAAAAGACCTTGCATAAAGTTTAGTTAATTTTTCAACAAGAAATCCAACTTGTTGGGTGAGAATACGACAGTGATTTATAAGAAAATTGCCAATTAACCAGGACTAATAATGAAAACTTAGGCCCAAACTTTTTAGCCTACTTTTGACCTTAAATTTAAATATCTGCCCATTCCCGGGTTGTCACTTTTAACAATTTCCGCACCCGCCTAACGTCGACTGTATTTTTGAATGTTCTATTTAGGATAATTCAAAAAAACCCATGCCAGCATACCCTCTTGCCCATAGGACTTTGGTCCCCTGCCAGCCTGGGGATTTACCCGTTTCCATGCAGCGTTCTAATGGAGACAAAAGAAAATCTAGCATTAGTTCGAAGTCTGTTAGTTAATTAATATTTATGTGAAATTCATATGATTTTTCTGAGATTTAAAAAGTTTCAATTTTAAATGATTTAATAAATGAAAATAAGGATATATTTTTGCTAATTTTTAATAATATTTTAGGAAAAATATTTATTCATATGTAAAAATTTATTCGTTTTATTAATAGCATATATGAATGAAAAAAATGTCATCTTGAAAATTGTCCCGCGGCAAATATTAAACCACTTAATAGGAGAAACCAGAATTAAAGAATCATCCATAATTTTATTATATATCCAAATTAAAATAAATAGTTATTTATAAGTTTGATAAATTGTTAATCTTTAATTTATTATATATATATATATATATATATATATATATTATTATTATAATTATAATTATTTATATTAGTTACCTGAGTGTCAGTTAGGAATTCTAATTTAACGGTAGCTCTAGAATTTTTCGCCAAATTGACTAAAAATCCATGTTTTAAGAGATAATTCAAAATATTGAATGGTGATCCTTTATATCCCAGAAATCTGAAATTAAAGATTTTACAAATGTTTTTAAAAAAATCTTAATTTGAATTGATTAAGTTATTTAATTGTAAAAAAGAATTTTTTTTTTTTGAGGGAAAAGCCTTAAATTAAAGGCTTAAAAACCCTCAATCCTAACAAAAAAAATCATTCCCC
>JAAAKE020123938.1:0-15114 GCA_010014785.2 Anisolabis maritima
TGAAATATATAATCAGAACGTATTGCGATCGCAAAAAAATCGATCTTGAGATTTCAAGAGAAATAAATGTTTTAAGGTTTAAACCTCTTAATTATTAATGAAGGCAAAACAAAAGATAGCTTTTGTCTAGTTTTTTTTTTTTTTTTTATACGCATATTACTTTGAAGTAGAATTATAAATATTTTGATTTTAATTTCTATTTTTAAAAAAATTTTCAAAAAAAAAAAAAAAAAAAAATTTATATATAATTATAACGAATTTTTCAATTGGTTTGTATGTTTGTTTTTAATAAGAAGTTAAATTAAAAGAAATCAGCGAAAGGAAAGGCGCCTAATTAACTCGACTACAAATGAATGGGAGATAAGAGATTTAAGTCTCAGATTCAGCCCTTAGGTTCAGGTCTAAATCAAGCTGAAGGCCTGAAGCCGGAGACATCCGACGAGCCAAAGCTCGTCTCCAAAATAAACACCTAATGGCGACCATTCCATTCAAGAGTGAAAAAGAAAAAGAGCCGGGATATAAATATATCGATAATTTTGTTTTGTTTTTATTTCTATATATCATCTTTTGAAAAACGTATCGCCTCATTTAAATCCTTCTTTTGATTTTTTTTTTAATCATATGTATATTTTTAAATGCAAAAGATTTTTCAATAAATTATGGATACATCGCAAGATTTCAGAGAATAAATATTTTTTTTTTTATTATTGCATGGGCATTTTATCTAATGACCTCCATATGAAAAAAAGATTTATTTTCTTTCTACAATTATAACTTTTTTTTTCCATAATTTTCATAATGCAATTCAAGTTCAAATGAATGAGGTAGAGATTAAATAAATCAGATAACTCTAAGATGAGTTTGCATTACAAATTTTGTCCTTATCATTATATATATATATATATATATAAATTGAATAATATTCATGTCAAATTATTTAAAATTTATTCAAGAATGCACATATTTTTAAAAATAATTTTTTTTTTTTCTCAGAACGAAGTGTGTGAAAATTCCAGTTGAAAGAATAATAAGGGTGGAGCTCGAAATATTCGACCCTAGTTTATCGGAAATGCAACCTATTATAGTTTCTCCCAAGAAATTTTGAATTTGATATATGATAATTATAGAGTAGTAGTCTGCTGAAAAAGCGAGGGGTTAAAAATAAAAACAACGCAAAGTAATTTTCTCATTTTCAAATAAATAAACTCAATGTATATATGTATAAATATCAATTTTTCTTTTAATGGTTGGATGATGGTACAATCGCCTAAATTCCCAATTAAGGATTAAATTAAAAGTAGGATATTTTAGTTAAAAAAAAAAAAAAAAAACATCTTAGGGAGGGAGATGAGATAAAAGTATACTAATTTTGGAATTTAAATTTTCATCATTAATAAATTATTATTATATTCCCTCTTTCTATATATCTGTATTTTTTTTATTTTTTTTTTGTAATATCAAAATTTTGACTTTGCATTTGTATAAAGCATCAAATTTGAAGTACAGATATGTAAAAAATTTTAAAATGGGCCATAGCAACATGGTCAAAATGATCGCCGAAATTTTAATCAAATATAACAATTTTACTTTTGTTACCTACATATAGCGAGAAAAAGATTTCTTATATTAGATTCGGATTCCAACATCTATAAATTGACTCTATTATTTTGATTCTGTTGCGATCAAAGCTTCTGGTCACTTTATATATACTGTTTCCCTCAAAAGTAATTGAAAATCCTGAATCTTAAAAGAAAAAGAGGAGAGCTACATGAAATTCAAATTTCATATTGCTTTACCTATTATTAAGTTTATGATTTCATGTAGGTCTTTAATTATCCATTAAGACGAAATACATGGTATTCAATTAACTTTGAGGAGGATACTATAACAAATCACATTATGCTACTAAATATAATAGGAACAAATGCGCCTTTTCAATATTTAAAGGAATATCACATATTCAAAAAAATTTTCTAGTTAATTAATATGAAAATATTTTTATTGTATTTAATATTTAATTTATTTTCCAATACGAAAGGAAAATGCCAAAATTAATAAACAATTTTAAAAAAATTTCGCATTATTAATTATTAATTAATTTATGCTAATAATTTCTTAATTATTATTTCAATAGTAAAACTAAAACGTGATCAATAAAATCACAATTAAAATACTTTTTTTTTTTTTTTTTAATTCTCTTTTTAATCTTTTGTAATGGTGACAAAACGAAAAAAAATTGCTTGCCTTATTATTTTGAATTGAGTTATTAATTAACGATAACCTTTTTGTTTTTTATTTTTATGTTATTTAATTAATAATTAGTTTTAATAAACTCAACGACCTTTGCTAATTAGATTACTAAAAAAATAACATAATTTCGAAAAGAGACAAGTATTTTTTTTTTTGTTTGATTCGGTTCCCGCCCTAAAAGTTCGGTGAGAAAAGCGTCAGATAATTAAACATACATGAGACTAGCTTCTTAATGAATTTTAAAGTGATTTTAATTCTTCTACCACTTTAACTTATTGCTAAAACAATTTAAATTTAAAATTTAAATCTAATTTGCTCTTTGAGTGGTAGTAGGCAGGACATTATGAAAATGTTTTCTTTAATAATGCAGAATAATAAATAAGAGAAAAAAGTAAATAGGTTTCTTCTTTGTCAAATTTTTTTTATTATTGATGAGTATTATTATATAAATGAACCAGCATTTTTGAATTTTGATTTATCGGGGAATTTTTTTAATAATAAAAAAAAAAGATTTTTTTTTTAAATTTAATTGACGTCTTGTATCATTCTCATTTTTATCTCTCACCACAAAATATGTCCCAAAAAAATAATTTGACTATATATTAAAAGAACTAGACTTTTTTTTGAATATATATAAATAATTCTAAAAAAAAAAACTATTTTAGTCTCAAAAATGTGCCGACTCCTAAGCGCGGTTAAGGTCAGAAAGGAAGAAGAATATATTTTAGTCTGATTGAATGGGGAATATGTGAATTTAGTGTTTTAATTAATATTTAAGAGAATATTTAATTTTTAATTTTTTAGATTAAAAAAAAAAAAAATCTAGAATGCATATCGTTGATATCAGTGATTATAGATTCGTCCCAAGAGCATTTTCTAACAGTTTGAAACAAACAGACGCATGCGGGGTAATTTAAGCTCAAGCGCATGCGCAGTACCAATAATGCTATGTGCATAAGTTGTACTGCGCATGTCTCTGACGGTTTCAAAAGGTTGGGAATTGCTCTTGGAATAAATCTTATAATTAATCTTAAGAAAGAGACGAGAACCCATTGTCTACTGAGAAAAAAATCCTATGATTTAGTATCAGGTCAGGCCTTGTTTTTGATTTCAACAAAAGACGAAACCAAACAGGACGCTTATCCAAAATCTGAAATTTATTTTAAATAATCAAAAAGAGTTAAAGCTTCCTGAATTTTTTTTTTTCTTTCTTAAGAGTCTCTGGGCAATAGTTTTCAAAAATATCGCGTAGATCGGATGCGTCAGTGAAGGAGGTGCGTGAGAGGTCAACAGGGGGTCGCTGAAGTTGAAGTATCGTCGGCGAAAGCGTTATCGAGTCAGAGTATCGATGCATCCGACCCTCCGCCTCGGGGACCCACACATACACACAGACACTCACACACACCTACGAGTACCAAAAATGAATCACGCCAAGAAGAAAGAACGTTGATGTGATAAGGTGCGCGCAAGGCGCATAGGCGTGGTTGTCGAAAATAAAAAATAAAAAACTCGTAGCTCCTCTCTTGGACTTCTTGAAAAAACATTGGAAAAGCATTCCCGCCTCCCTGGCATTGGCCACCGGGTGGAAACATTCCAGGATAGCAAGAAGTGCGCTTGAGTTATAGCCAGGGCGCCAAAGATAACCTGCCAGCAATTGCCGATAATTTCTTGTTACCGTTAAGATGAACAGGCAAAAAAACGCCATCCATGCAACTACAATTTTGAATTAATTAAGATTATCTCAACGGCCCTTATTTTTCCTCTCTCTCGCCTAATTCACCCTGCTTATCATTCCGGAAATGATATTAATAAATATCGGCGATTTTAAAGAAAATAAGTAGGATCCCCATTAGAGGAAATTAATTCTTTATATCTGCCCCGTTCTCTTCAGAAAAATCAATAAATTTTTTCGCCAAAAAACTTAACTAAAGCTGAAGTTGCTCACAAAAGAAAATGTCGTGTTTCCTTCCTAAATTGTTGTCTTATAATCAGAACGCCTGGTCTAATTCTCTGGAAACCAAAAACTGGACCAATTTTAATGGAATGATGAGTTCAAAAAGTTCTTTGAAGAAGACTTCATGGAACTGGTGAAAATTTCTACAAAGTGGCAGCTCGATTCTTTCTTAGTGAATAAAAAATTTATTAAAATATATACCTTGTTTCTTAGAAAAAAAAATGAGATTCTAAAAAAATAATAATTTAAAATATTTTAAAATTATAAATTTATATAAATCTACAATAATAGACCAAATTTTATACAATGCTTCTTTTTCAAAATGGGAGGACCATATGAGTATTACAAATAAAACATTTTAATTGTGGAATTAATTATGGAGAATCTCTGGAAGCATTTTTTCCAAAAGGCAGGAACAATATCTTAAAAAAACTTTCGAAGTTTATGTTTGATATTAAAGCTAAATACCCCCATAGGATACCACAGAAGTTTTTTCAATAAAAAAAGCCAACTGATATTAGTACTTTTCTTTAGTATTTTTTTAGTATTATGCGATTTTATCAAAATAAGTTTTTACAATTTTTATTAAAATTCATAAACTTATTATGTATTAGATAACCTGTGATTTGTACTCATCATTTTCCACTTCTATAGATCTACTTTACTGATTTATTTTTTAGTATTTTGCTAAATTTAATTTTTTTTTTAAAAAACGACTGGAACGATTATAAATGAAAATTCATATATTAATTTTTTATTACGTGCTTTAATAAGATCCCATTAATTATTTCAATTAACTAATTTATATCGATTGTTTCAAAAAAAAATTCCGTTTATAATCGTGTGTCCCATAACTAACCATAGCAATTCCGACCCGATACTTTTTTCCATTAAAATTCATTCATATAAAATAATCAAAATTTAAAATCAATCAAATATTATTAATTTAACTAAAATAAAACCTATTTATCTTTGATAGTTTCGGTATTTAAACTATATTATATCGGAATATATATATTTTTCAAAAAAAAAAAAAAAAAAAAAAAATTATCTTAGGTTTACTTTCCAAGAGGAAATCCAACTCGCCTCTTAGGATATTTAACCTGAACAAATAAAAAAGATTCTGATAAGGATATGAATTAAACATTTTTTTTTTTAGATTATTAAAAAAAACGAAACAGCGACTTATATTTTTTTTAAACGAAAATTTCCCTTAAAAAATTTTTTTTTATGTATAAAAAAATTGAAAATAAAATAATGAATGTATTTTATAGTTGAAGATAAAGTTGAAAAAATACAGCAATAAAATTTAAAGCATACTTATCAGTAAAGTAATATATTACATTGGTGCATTAGCAAATTTTCAATAAGCAATCGCCTTATAGATAGTCACTCGCAATGACCACTACTCCAAACCTTTCTGATATCACTATTGCTAAATATTTTTTTCAATTTAACGGCTCATATCTCGACATATGAAAATTAATTTAACCAAACCTCAATGTAAAAGACGAATTTATAGGTTTTTAATAAGTTGTCTGGCAAGGGCGAAGTTGTTTTATTAATATAGTCAAGGGAATTTTGTATACCGGCGATGGACAAGTTTTTCTTGAAAATAAATATTCTATTGTTATATTCATAGCAATAAAAGTTAAAATTTAGTGATTTATTCATTAATTTATGCATAATATTATACGATACAAAAGAAATTAGGACAGGAGTGTTATTTAAAAAAATCAACCTCTCGTCCTGGTTTGTATTATATACCATGGCTTGCATTATAAAATTTATTTTTAGGTACTGGAAGGAAGGAATTCAAATGACCAGCACTAAAAGTTTCTAAATCAATCTTTTTTCTTTTTTAATTTAATTTTCTGATGTGATGAAGTCAATAAAAGATAAGACTTTGAAGGCAATTTTATAACTTCCCAGGCGCACTCATATTTCTCGCCAGCCTCTGAAGATGGCCTAGATTGAGGGCCGAAACGTTAGTCTGATAGGCAATTAAATAAAATAAAATTGGCTATGAAGTCTTCTTTTAGTGACTCCTTCATATAAGTAAATAATAATTTATGTAATTTATCGTCTATGAAATAATATTTATTAACTCATAACTCCAAAAAAATTAAGTCCAGCTGAGAATTGAACCCCGGTCTTTCACTTTCCGGGCGGGCATTCTTACCACTGCATTACGAGATCACTCTTACTATTTAAAGTTTGAGAAGAATAAAAATAAAACCTCCGTTCATTTTCACTCTTTTACCACTTCACTTTAATGCAGATATTTCGGTCACTTTACAGCAACCATCCTCAGTGAAGATTTTTTCAGAGAGGTTGCCAAATGAATAAAAATAAATATAAACTTGTATGTGCATGGGCTTTAAGTGTGGAGAATTATATGATTGGTATCACGCACATTGTTTTTAATCGAAATTTGTCTTATTATTCGTTTCTTCTTCTATTACTTATTTCATAGATTTTATTAATTGAATATTAATTCCATATGGCCTATGGGATAATATGAATTAACTAATCCAGCCGAGAATCGAACCACGGTATCTTACTTTCCGGGCGACTTTCATGCCGACCATTGCACCACCATATTCAATTTAATAATGTAAAATTTGCAAAATAATAGAATTTAAGACTCCATCGAGGAGAAGTTAATTTTTTATAGCCATATAAATTTTTATTTATAATATCATATTTTTTATTTTACAAACAAAAAATAATTTATTTGTATAATTAACATTTAAAAATATTAATCGTTGTTATAAAAGAGGCTTTCATTTATACTGTCGCTCATGAAAAATATTTCATATAATAAATTATCTCTTTAATGATTCTTTTTTTTTTTTTTTTTTTTTTTTTAATTAATATTCATCAGAATTTCTCTAAGAATCTTCAAATCATTCCTAGAGGGTGTAAATTTAATTCCGAACCTGCATTCCATTCGGTTTATCTTTGATCGCATTTGTATCACGCATCGCAACATGTTTCTATAAAGAAGATAAAGTTTTAGTCGAACAATCATTAATTGTATCCGTGGCGGATGTTGATGGGTCGTCGGAGATTAGAAGAGGGAAAGATGCATCTCTCTCTCTCTCGCTCTTTGGGTGACATTGGGCGTCTTGGTTTTTATCTGGGCGTGACGTTTCGACTCCGACAGGCCAGGTTCAATGGTGACAGGATGATGGTCCATCCTCATTGGGGAGGGAAAAATCAGGTGGCAGTCAGACAACCCACGCAGATAATTACACTTTTGTCTCGGATACACGCGGAGGCCGAGAAAATGCCGTATCACTTGAAGCACTTAGCGGAGACCCAATGAAGAACTTGTCTTGCAGTGATTGGAATCTCTTCTCTCTTAACCTGGCTTTTCAGCCAAGTTCTACCAATTATAAAACATCGATGGGCTTTCTACAGCCCTATGTTTAGATGATAAGCAATCTTATAGAAACAAGCAGCAAGCACATTTTATCAGAGAGAGATGTCGTGCAAATACTTCCGTGAGAAAGATTCTATTCTACTTATATCTCTAGCTTACAGTAATCGATTATAAGCAAGAAGACATCTGGAAATTCGCACGACTAATTAAGCTAGATGTCTGGTGGACTGAAATCAGGGATGGGGGAGATAACAGTCGAGAAGCACGAGATATCTCGTGTTGAGAGGATAAGTGTAAAAATCGCCTGATTCTGAATAATAGATACCTCGAAGTAAAATGATAGTCGCATTCAGTTAATAATTATGAAGAAAGAAGTGGTCAAGTTCAGAAAAGAGATAAAACCTGAAGATGACAAAATAATTGTCGAAACGTTTTTTTTTATTTTTCTTAAGAAAAAATTTAAGATTTCTTTATTAATTTTAAACAAAAGTTGTCCATAAGTAAAAAATCTACTTTTTGAATTTTAGAGCCAAAAACTAATAAATAAGGGATGAATGTGTGATAGCTTTTTTTTTAAGTCGTTATCGACATCTGAGGCCTTTTAGACTCGGTCCTAATTTAATTGGTAACCAATATAATATAAATAAATTTTGTCGCTCAGGACGGGAAGCGAACCACTGACCTTTAGTACGTGAGACGAGTCCTTGAGACTATTTAAAATAACAATAAGTGTGAGATTATTATTTGATCGATTAGGTTATTTAAACTTTCAAGGTTATTGCTATAATAAATAAAATATATTATTATTTTAGCATTATTTATATTATAATATATATTTTCATTATTGTATAATATTATTATTGATTGACAGAAAAATAAATTTATTTTATAATTTTGATACAAATAAAAGAAAAAAAGAGATCTGCCCTTTAAATAATTATATACCTTTATAAATTTTTTTGTAAATTATAATTTCCAAATATTCTTTTAACTCGAAGAAATAATTGATAAGGGCCCTTTCACATTTAGATTGAAACCATTTGCGTGTTTGGAGTATGCGCATTGTGGTTTTAACCCCATTGTGGAAAGACCTCAAAAAATATTATAAAATGTAATTTCTTCTTTTAGTTGTGTCAATATTATAAAATAAAAAATTTTTATGTCAATCAATAATAATCTCGCACTTATTATTATATTAATGTCTCGTGGACGTTATTTAAAAGTAAACACACATTCATCTTTTATTTATTTTAATTATTAAGTTTTTGATACTAAAATGTAAAAAAATTCAAAAATAGATTTATTTATACTTTGACTTATGAACGGCTTTTACAGGTTTTTTTTTTTTGATGTTTAAAATATTAAAATTAAAATTTATTCAATGAATTTTCAATTCGAATTAATTGTTTAAGGTTGGCGAAGTTATTTTTTCACCAAGTTGTATATGAAAATAGCCGGCGTGCTAAATTTCGCTCTTGAGAATGCGTAGAGGCCTATTGTTTATTCTGAACAGAGCATCGTGCGTCAAACTGCCGGGTCCAGTTAATTTGTTTCCGTCGTTGAATGTGGGTTGAACAGAAGCCGAGCCGTCCTAGTCCTGAGGATGGGTACGGGTCGAATGAAACACGCAAACGGCCGTGACAAGACACGCAAAACCGGGTATTTTCGACCCAACCCCCTCCCCCCGTGAGACACGCACGCGTGTCCCACTGCCAAAGCCGTGTGTTTATGAACGGCTGGATCATTCAAGCCTAAATGCCCACAAGGACAACACCCCGGCTGGCCCGTTATTCCGTAATGAGGGTTTCACATTATTACTTAATTACAAACGAGAGAGAGAAAAATGCCTGATCGCATTAGCTGGCTGATTCAGCAGATGGGAAAACATTCCGGGTAGAGTAGTAAGCGCCGGCGCAACTCCAACTCCCATTTCAAGCAACAAGTTCGGCTTGATAAACAAATGAGGGAAAACACAATTACATTAAACATTCCTCTCCTTATTATCTATTAATTTTTTAAATCAAATTTATTTTCTATTTTTTTTTTTTTTTTAAATTTAAATCAGAATATTAGAAGAGAATTTTTTCTAATTTTAATATTTTTAATTTATATATCCATCTATTAATTTATATAAATATAAAGGTTGACCAACTATTATTAGCCTTTAGAAAAATTAAAATTGAATTTTTTTTTAATAAAATAATTTTTTTGTGAGTATATTATTTAGTAGAATTGTTAAAATATAAAGAGATGTACTAAATGAGAAATTCAGTGATCACTCACGCTTGTTGGGGATATGAGACCGCCAAATTACATATGAGAATATTAGAGGTATTTTATTTTTTGCTTTTTTTTTCCCAAAAATGATTTTCTATGAATATTTAAGAATTTTTTTAAAGTTGAAGGAAAATGAAACCAGCAGAATCCACTTTACACTTTCCCACCCTTTTATTATATTTATTTGTGTGAAAGTGGACTGAATTCTACTGGTTTCATTCACCTTCATCTTCAAAACAACAATCCAGTTTTTTTTTTCTTTTTCATTGAAAATTTTAAAATATTTTAAAACTGAAATAAAAAAATTTCTTTTTAATTGCACAAAAAATATGAAGAACGATGTTAATTTTATAATTGTAACTTTGACAAGAAAGAGAATTTTAATAAAATTTGTTACGTCTTATATTATAATTCCTAATTTTTTAATAAAATAAAAAAAAAGTTAGATCAATTACATTTAGCAAAACAAGAGAAGAAATAAATTGCGAAAAATATTCATTAATTTACACCAGATGGCTGTTTGAAAGCAAACTAATCCCAAACATGACTTGGGGAGGAAAGAGAAGCCGAAACAATGCATTGGTGCTATTAGGTAAATTAATGCATGGTTTGTAGTAGAGGTCCCGCGATTTTCTACAAAAGGTTGCGGTGACGAATATCCGACATTCACCTGTCCATCTTGGGGTAGAAGGCACCGTTGACTGACATTCTGGACCGAGGAGAAAACTAACAAGTTCCAGGACCAAGGATTAAACTAACAAATTCATCTGTATAAACAGAACCAGGCTGAGAAAAAAAAATAACATGTGGGGATGAAGGCTGGCCTTTTGACTTTTTCACATTGGTTAGGAACACTCAACAAAAATTTTAAAATCATAAGAATTAATTAACTGAACGATAGAAGACATATACTATCCCTCACAAATGTAATTGGACCACCTGTATAAAAAATAAATGAAATTCGTACCTAACTTAAATTAATACTCCAGTCATCAAAACAGAACATCAACACGACTGTTTCCTCTAAAGCAAAAATTTGAAGAATTTTATCATCTAAACTTTAAATAATAATAAAAATTTTTATTTCTAATACTTTAGTAATAAATCATATTTCGAAAAATGTTATTTCAAATAATCATTTAAAATATAGATAAAATTCTTTTTAATAAATAACACATTACTATTTTCTAACAAGTCAGAGACAATCATCGTTTAAAAATATGAACAATTCTTTTATCTAAATTTTAGCTGATTATTAGAGAAAAAAAAAAATCAATTTACGACATATAACTAAAATTATACATCAATTTTAAAAAGATAAATTTATATTGTTAAAAGGTAAAAATAAATGGAGGAGATTGGGGATTTACTTTAGAAAAAAAGATAAAAAAAAAAAAATTTTTTTTAAGCTTTTCGGAATTTGAGGCAATATTGACAAAAAAAAAATAGATAAAAAATTAAAAAATTGTAAAAATTATATATATAATTTTATGCTTTATTATCATCAAGCCGTGAGACTGACTTTTTAGAATCAGAATAGTCTAATACTGAACAAGAAACACTAATATGTATATTGTAATAAAAAAAAGCAACAAGTTAGAAAAGTGCCTTTTGGGCGGAACTTTAGTCAAAAGAGAAGAGGGGCACTTCCCCTCTCTCACTCCCAGCTTAAAATGTGTAATTATGTTACTATATTTCAAAATCTTATATTATTTATATATATTAAAATTCTTTAGGGTCTATTTGGTCTCAAATGCCCAAAAGTTTTAAAAAAAAATTTGAGCAACAGACATTACAAGTGCAAATCATGACTGCGCTCAGTAGCGTAGGCAGAATTCTATTATTTGGTAAGGGGAGGGGGGAGTCATTAGAAATTTTCTTCTTTTGTAAATTTTAAATTTTTGTATTTTTAATAATTTTTTCATGCTTTTATTGAAATATTATTTTTTTTTTTTCTGGTTTTCCAACCCCTCCAGCTCTCCCTCTGAATACACTATTATCTGCGCTAAATACTTTATTGACTGTTAATATATTTTAAGTGAAAAGAAAATTTTCGTGATTCATTTCTTGTCTCTTTATAATTTATCTCTCGTCTGTTTCGAGTCAGTGCACCCAATATTATCACTATCGATAATTATGATATATATATATAAGAAAAAAAAACAACTAATAAATTATAAGGGCATTAAGAGAATTGAAAAAAGAAACGAAATGAAGACAAGATGACATTTGATTATATGTTTTTTTATAATCATATTCGCAATAATTTATATCTTTTTTTTTTAGTGTGAATGTCAAAGAGCAAATATTTTATATATATATAATTTAAAGGTAGCATCTAATTTTGTGGGTATTTTTTTATGAATTTATTGTTAACCGAAATATTTTAATGAATGTAAAGTAAAATTTTTCAAACATTTTTTTCTATCTTGATATTAAGATATTCTTCTCCTGTTTAATTTATTTTAACATACCTGTCTACATTTTTTATAATTACATACTATTTAAATAGTTATCAAACCAACGGCTAGAGCTCATGTGGGTAAAAAAAATCCATTAAAAAAATTTTAAGTCCTGTTCCTTGCTTTGTGATATAAGATTCAGTGGTTCACTTCACGTCCTCAGTGGTAAAATTTATTTAAATAATGTTGACTACTAATTAATTGACAGAATCTAAATGGCGAAAAACACTTTCAAATAAATAAAATTTTATATATATATATATATATATGTTCATACATAAATATTAGTTTATTATACAATAAAATTATGGATATATACATGAATAAAAAATTTTTCCCCAAATTGAAAAAACCCCCATCGAAGTGTATTCGAGTCATCTTGATATTTCCGGTTGAAATGCCCCTTTCGCTTTTTAGATTGTTGCCATAAGTTGATATTTCTTTAGGATTAAATGCAACTCTTATGCCCAGCAGTGGCTGATCAAAAATATTATGATGAAAATAATCTTTTGAGGTATCAATGAAAAAAACGTCGTTCCGTCCAAATTCTTTTTCTTTTTTTTGCGATTGCAATACTTTCCCATTCTCTTTTTCTAAGATAGGTAAGAGAAAGTAAAAAATGTGTTTGATGGAGTTTTGTATAATCAAAGACTTTCAAAGAAATTTTTCTAGGAGTGAGGAGGGAATTTTTTCCAATATTTAAAAGAAATGTTAATTCTTACCATCGGTATAATAATTTAGAAAATTTATTTAAATAATTACAAGTAATGAAATTTTTTTTTTAATTTCTAATTTTTAATAATTATTAAAATTCTCTTTTTCTAAGACATGAATTTATATATATACATTTTAAGAAATATAGTATTTTTATTATAAATTGTTTGAAAATTTTATGAAATTTCAAAAAATATTTTTCTGGAATCTTATATGAGGGGAGGGCGTAATTAATTATTCTTTTACCCCTTTTGGTTATGACTTACAACACACGAATAAAGTGAAAGCGCATTCTCTTTCTCTCTACTGCAGAGAGAAAATGCACTAAAATTATCTAATACGAATATTTTTATATTTTATTATATTTGTAATGTAATTAATTATATGAGACTACTGGAACATATTTTTATTTTATATGTCTTTTAGGCATCGGGCCATTCAGGCATATACCATAATTCTATATTTACTATAACAGTTATCCGTCCATATTTATTTCAATTATGTTTTAAGTAGCCAATATAAAATGAACTTCAATCTAGACATTTTTTTTTAAATTTTCCTTAATTTTTATTAAGATAAATTCCAAAAGACGGTTAATTTTTTAGACTCAGGAGGTAATGATTTTTTGTAAAATTTTTGACCCTTATTAATTTATCTCAACTCCCCTCTTACTCTCTTCCCCTACCTCATAATTTTATTCAAATTCAATAATTAAAAAAAAAAAATTCTTCTCTCCCCATTTCATTAATATAGAATTGTAAACAAATTTAAAAATTCCTAATTAAAATAAAATATTGAATCAATTAAATGAGAGACATCTATAAATGATGAGGCTGTTGTCGTCACTATTTTAGGATCTCTTATTTCCTCTGCTGGTCTGGACAAGTGTTTTTTTTTTTTTTTTTTTTTTTTTTTTTTATTGTTTGTTTTGAGTTATGAGGGGTTTTTAGGGAAGAGAAAGCCGGACGAGTAACACAGGCATGCATCATGATGCATCATGCATGTTCTATCTACTATTAACCGAAAAGAAAATATGTCTTCTTTTTCACAATGCAGTGAATTAGTTGAATGCAACATTTTAGATTTATCGTCAACCATCAGATGACCAGCCTACACGCAAATATGTACAACGTGTAAAAGACCGTAGCTGAGTACAACACCTACTTTGCAAAAAAAAAAAGAGAGAGAGAGAGGTACAACAAATTGAACCAAACATCATAAACATAATTTGGTAGTTTCTCATTATTACTTTTATGGGAGAGACTGTAATTCCGAACAGACGGAAAAGAAATTACTCCAACAGTCCTGATTAGAAAACTTAATGGAGAGAAACCAAATCACAAGCGCACATGTATTTCATTAAAATATAGTAATTTGATTAAGCAAATATGGTTTTTTTTTTATTTATTTTATTGATCAATCCTTATAAGGAGTTGGTAATTAGATTCAATTTGATAAAGAGAAAGTCGATATTAATGTTGTAATAAGCCCTAAGGGATGGTTGAATCATTAAAATCAACCCAAGACCCTTTTTATTGCAATTTGGTCAGTTTAGTTAAGATGCAACCGGTTAATCCATAGGGAACCTAATTCATTTTGCAATGTCAATATTGAGGGTGATGAGTGAGATGTGGCAACATTGCAGGAGTCACCCTAAGTTTTTTTTTTAGCGGGCGGCAGGGTGTCCCAACAAACACCCCTACGGCTACGGCTACGGCTACGTTCGACTCCTTCGATTGACACCGTAGAATTTTTTTTTAACAAGATCCAAAATGGCTTCTCGTTTTATGGCAAATTTAGGAAAAACATGATCGAAGTATATAAAACTTTTATAACATGGCGTAGAAACCAATAAGTGTAATAAAAACAAAGAATCCCTCGGCTTATGCAGAACGTAGGTTACTTTCAAAAGGACCAGAGGTGTCGTTTCCCACACAATATTTTATATTCCCTTTCTATATAATAAATGAGTTCTCAAAGCTTTAAATCCACCTCTTGTAATAAAAGGAACCAAAATATACTTGTTAAAATAAAATATTTTTCTGACGAAAGAATGAAAAATTCAACGA
>JAAAKE020123949.1:0-15113 GCA_010014785.2 Anisolabis maritima
AAGAATTGTTTTTAAGAACAGTGTATAGTCGTATAATACAAATGCAGGCTATTAGAATAGATTTAGAAATAAAAAAAAAAAAAAACAACAACAACAAACGAAATGATAAATTATTGCGACGTGTGTTGTTTTATGCACAAGCATGAAAATGACCCTCTTGATAGTTATAGTTACGTACGGTCAACGTAAGGGATTTATTTTTGGAGAGAGAAACATTTGTTATCGACTAAAGACCAGGGAAAATAAAACAAAATTTAATTTTTCTTATTTGTTATGGTCAGACAGATATTGGACCAAAATCTCTTTTGAGCTTTGAGTTGAGAGAGAGAGAGAGAGAGAGACGTCCTCGTCAACTCACCCGAATAAGGAGGCAAAAGAAGACAATTCATAATAGCAGGATTTATAAGTCCTTTTTTTTGATGATGATAAAATAATAAGATGCAGTGGCATATTAAACTGTTTTTTTCATACGGAGGGGGTGATCAGCGGTTCTTAAGCTGTGATCCCTGGACCCCCAGAGGACCGCCATTTCCTCCCAAAGAAAGTCAGTGAAGCCATTTTGATGGATAATTTAAAACGAATATTTGATACCTTTTAGGACTTTATATCCAAAGTAGAGAAAAAAAAAATTTGAAATGGGGTGCCTAGTAAAGAAAAGATCAGAAACTGCTGTGCTAGGTGATTAAAAAAATTTAAAAAATTTGATGAGTGAATTGATTTTTTTTTTAGCATCTGAGGCCATATAGACATTAAACGATATATACAATATTTATTACGTTACATCGGACTTTCTGGGGTCGTAACCCACCCCCCTTGGATTTTAAGGTTATCAATTTTGACATGTCAGCGGTTAGCGGTTAGCTAGTTTATTTTCTTCTGAAAAAACAAGGGAAACTTTCTTGAAGTAGTGTGCCGAAGAATCAAATTTATCCTGTTTGAAGAACTTTTGCTTTCTTTTACATATACAGTAAAACCCCGCTTAGCGCTGTTTCAGTTTAACACGGTTTTATCGGAATAGTGAGATTTCCCGAAAATTGGACGCAGCGTTGGACTTCCCTGAAATCCAAAGAAATTTATCTGCATTGCTTCTTCCCTGCGGAGTTACACAAACGTATTTTTATTGTTTCAAACATTTGTTGCCGTTATTGTAAGTATAAATTTATGTAATATCATCATTGATTTAGTGATAAATATTTTAATTTTTAGTTTTTATTATGGGCGAAAATAAAGCGATAAGAAAAAGCATTTGGCTGGAAAATAAAATGCAAGTGCTTAGAACGTCAATCTCAAATTGGTGTTCTCAACTTCAAGAATAAGGACAATTCTTAAGAATAAAGAAAAAATAGTGTCAACAGCAACTACAACTACAACAACCTCTGCAACTAGAATTACCCGTTCTAGAAATAATACGATAGACGAAATGGAAAAACGATTTTCTATATGGATTGATGACGAAATTGAACGCAATATGCCATTAAGCCAAGCTATTATAATGGGAAAAGCGAGAAGAATTTTTAATCACATTCAGGTTGAAACAGAAATGAAACTTTCGTTGCAAGTCGAGGATCGTTTACACCGAAATAATCTTCATAACATACAGATTACAGGAGAAACTGAATGATCTCAAATATCAATGGTGACTTATTCTTATGTTATGTTTCTATATTTGTAAGAAATAAGTTTTTGTTGTTGTAGTGTTATAAAAAACATATTTAATGAACTTAAGTGACAAAATACCTGAACAATTTTTTATTTTCTACCCGTTTTCCCCTCACCCCATTATTTACATGATGAGATGACCTCGTTTAAATCTCTCGCGTTAAGCGGGGTCTTACTGTATATGTGAAATAAAATGAACGGTCCTAACGAAAGAGGGAATCCAAAAAATAAAAATCTTCGACTGTCCAAAGTGGCCATGCTAGAGAGCTGAGTCGGTTAATCGGTCAAATTTTGTAAATTTTAGTTGATTAGTTGATCAGTTAAAATTAAATCCATCCAAGAAATGAGTTGACCAAATTGAATTTTTTTAAATTTATTAGGGCCAAGGGCTACTTTAATTAATAAATATTTTCTTTTTCTTTTTTTTTTTTTTTAACAATTAAGCCCTACATCCCTTATAAGATAATATTTATTTAAGAAAAGCAAATTTTAATCATGGAGGGGATTTATGAAGGGGTTTTGAAGAGGAGGGAATTGGACAAGGGAGCTTGGGAGGGTGACCGGGAATGGGTTAGAGAACCCGAAACCGGAAAGGGAATGGTGTGTGCCATTAGTGCACGATACACCAGGGGTAACCAACCGGGGAATGATTTTTTTTGTTAGGATTGAGGATTTTTAAGCCTTCAATTTAAGGCTTTTCCCTCAAAAAAAAAAAAAAAAAAATCATGGAGGGTTAAAATTATAAAATTTCCTATCATTATTACCCCCAAAGCCAAAAGGAGTTAAAAAAAA
The DNA here is from genome assembly GCA_010014785.2 of Anisolabis maritima. NCBI lineage: Eukaryota > Metazoa > Arthropoda > Insecta > Dermaptera > Anisolabididae > Anisolabis > Anisolabis maritima. Next base: position 2,452 of record JAAAKE020123949.1, read on the forward strand.
TAAACCCAGAATCATAAACAGTCGCACACATTTTGCAGAAGTTTTTTTTTTTTTTTATATATAGTTTTGAACGAATCATCTTTCAGATGCTTTTCTTAATAACATTCCATTAAAAAAAGTTTCTTATGATAGATAAATAAATAAATAAATAAAAAGAATTTAATTTTATTTATTGAGAATATTTAAAGGCAAATAGAAAGACAATTGAATGTCACGTCTGAAAAATAAAGACAATAAAGTTTGGTTATCATTAATTGTATGGAAAAAATCAGAAAAATATAAATATATCTGGAGTGCTTCAAAATATTCATTGGCCATCAATATCTGACAGTGAAGAAGTATTTGTATATCAATATATTTTATATTAAAAAAAATACCAAGTCCCAAAATACTTTTATTTTTTGGATGAGATGTTTTTTGCGATATGAATTAAATGTGAAATAAAGATGGAAATAAAATAATTCTTTATAATGTAGCATCAATTTTGAATTTTTTTAAAATTCATTCTAACAGACATTAAAATTTCTTTAGAAAATCATTTTTAATATTTTCATAAAATCAAATTAACCCTCCCTCCGTCCAAGATGAAAATTTGCTTATATATTTGTACCATAATTTAGGCAATAATGAAGACACTTATCATGTGCTGACGACGAGAGGTGTCTTAGAGTAATTAGGACCTCTCTGCGGTTTTCTTCTTCTATTGACAATGGACTGATGTTCTATAGAACGCCGGTTTGAAAATTCTAGGGGGGGGGGGGTCACTAATAATGTATATGAGTTTAGAGTGAACTTTAAGGGATGGAGTTTTTCACTCTCTGATCTGAGACGATGTTGGCTCCTCGTGAGAGGTTTTTTGTGGGGAAGAGTGGGGCCGAAAGGGCGGAGGGGGGGGGGGGGGGGGGGCGGAGAGATGTTCTCACTTGCCAATACCATCCAATATTTGTTAATTTTTTTTATTTTTATTTTTATACCATCTTAATCCCCTCCCGTGGCCGCGAGGTTAAAGTTATTGTTATTGTTAATAGTGATAACCTAATAAGCCTATGGGAGCGGGTTCGAATCCCAGACAGTCCGATGAAAATTTATTTATATCAATTGAATACCAAATGGTAAAAATAAAAATGCCTGGATTAAATGTATCGGAAATAATATATATATTCAATGCCGTTTAAAGTCTAAAATTGCCTGAAAAGACTTAAAAAAAATACCTTCTTAAAAAATATTATGCTGGAAGGGTTTGATTATTAAAAAAAAAAAATTCTTTATTTTTAAAGTCCCCCTTGGCTCGAATTAATTTAAAAAATTCTATTTTAGTTGAAGATACATTTAAATGATCAATTGGTTGGAAATCATTTTAATCGGTTATTTATTTAATTAACGCCGAAACGTTTCACATTTTAGGAGTTTTATTTCGATAGAGGCTCACCTACTGGCTGTCTTCGTCGCCTTCCATACATTTCTAGTGAGAGAAGTATTGGGTGGGGGAACAATTCGAACTTCAATTCGTGCAATTTTGCCATCGTAGTCAACGACTTGTGATACGGTGCATTGTCAAAGTAGCGTCACTAAAACCACTGTAACTTGTAAACTAATAGACGGATTATCATGAAATTTTGACACATATCGTTTGAAGGTTGGTACTTTCTAAAAATCATATGAATTTTTCATTAGAGGCGCCATCTATGTGTCAGCCTCGGGACTTATTGAGTGATCTCAAATAATTAATAATATTTCATTTTATACAACAAATATTTCTCTTTTTAAAGTACTTTTTAGATTGTGTCACCGGGGCTTAGAAGACCAATCGCAGCCACCTATGAAGAAGAGAGAGTTTGCTCGAAGCCTTTTATATCCAAGTGCAGTTGGAAATAAACAAATGATTAGATTACATTACAAAGAATACCTGCAGCTAGTTTGACTATAAAAAATGTTTTTTTTTTTTTTTTTTTTTAATTCTAATAAATTTCACTAAGCAGAGGGCTAACCCACGCCTACCTACGCGCAAAGTTATAAAAATGTTATAATTAATTTCCCATGTATGATGAAATAATTCGTATTCAGTCAACCCATTTGTGACGTTGTAAAAAAAAAAAAAAAAAAGAATACATACGTACATACTTTGCTATTTAATTTAAAGAAAAAAAAAAAAAAAAAAACTGATGGATTTATGGAATGTAATATAATAATTTTTTTTAATCAAAAGATGACAAGCAGCATAGCCATAAGCTGAAATATTATTGAACACACACACTCTCTCTCTCTTTAGTAATCCTACATGATCGTAATTGTAAGATATTAAACATAAATTATTTACAAATGTCAAGACTGACGGCAAATTTATGGGACAGATAATATTAGCAGTTATTATCATATTATTTAATTGACTGAAATGCGTAGAATAATAATAATAATATACGAAGATTGTTTATTTATTAAAATATCCTGAATCGAAATTAATAAATAGATGGGCCCCCGGGGCGTCAGCCCTTCGCCCCTGCCTGGTCAATTGTGTCACTTGTTCTTTGGTCCAGTCGAATTTTCTAATCAGGGAAGAAGAGATTGAGAATAAAAGAAAATTCATTGTTTCAGAATTCTAATGCAGTGTTTCCAAAAGTGGGGTACGCTTAGGGATACACAGAGAATTTTAAAAAATTTCCTAATTAATAAAAAGCATAGTAATAGTTCAATGGATTTAAATTACATCAAAAATAATATAGCAAATACTCCTACTTTTTGTAAAATGTTTAAGGCAATATTTGCTGTAAAATATTTTTGAATTGCTTGACTTACTATAAATTTTATCATAATGAACTGAATGTTTGTCTTGCATAGTAAGATTATCCAATGTGACATTACATTACAGTGTACATATTGCACAAGTCAATAAATAATATGTAGGTAATTCATCAGTTGATTGATAATTAATATTATTTACAGTTATTTTAGTTAGTTAGTTTTATTTTCTCTTATCTATATATAAAATTTATAATGATTGCAATCACAAAAAAATCGATGTCGAGATTTCAACGGAAATTCACGTTTTAGAGTCTAAAAAAAAAAAAATTCGACCAAAACGCATTAATATTTTAAGGATGTACCTTTTTTTTTTTTTTTTTTTTAATTTTCTCAAAATTCGATCTAACGATTTCTATTAAAATTCATAAATCAAATATTTATTATGTGATCTTTGAACCCTTATTCACCCCTCCTTAAAATATTGTCCACGTTTTGTGATTTTCTCTTAAACTACTCAAAAGTGACTTTACATTGAATGGATTCCTAGAGGGGCCGATACTGTTCTAACATCATTCAGAGTTCCTTATCCTAGTTAAGAAAAAGTTGTGTGATGTGCGACCGTCACACCAGATTTTTAAAATGTTTTCCGAAACTTCTTTGATGTAAATGACCGGAGGACATTTTGGGAATGCTACGCGATTCTTAATTTTCATATTCCAATTTTGATGTTCTTCTCTTAATTTTCACATAGACCTTTGGCCAAGGTCACGTGAAATTGTAAATTGTAAATTTAATTTAGGCTTTTCTTTTTATTAACATTAAAACACGCCCTCGAGAAATTCTTCGTTTTTATTTAATTTTTTTTTCTACTCTTTTTTTTTTTTTTTAATTTTCATTTTTCTCATTTTAAATAAAAATAAGTAATGTAAGATGTAATAAAGCCGTTTTGAAATGCCACAACACTAAATGTTATAAATATTGTAATTTTATGCGCGCCCCCATCTGGGCGAAATGTAAAAATTCTGAAAATAAATAATGTAGCGAAAGTAATATAACTACGTCCGAAGAGGGAGGAGATTTTGACGCATTCTCTGTGCAAAACATTATTTAAATTTTATAAAAGGATTATCTCAAATTTTATTGATGTGCTACCGACAACATTCATTTATAAATGCAATCCTTAGAGAACGAGAAAAATTCCCCAAAATATGGAGTTTCCTATTCAGCCAATGAAGTCCGTTGAATAAGTGAAAGAGAGAAATTTTTCGTGGAAATCTTAATTAACAAAGAGATGGATGGATGAGACGGGAGTGAGATTAACTCCCCAGGAGAAGACTTGGCAAAGTTGAAAAAATTTTTCCCGGCAACTTCAGATCGATAGTCGGTAGCTTATCCGATATTCCTCATCACTGAAGAGATAATTGAATTGCAAACAAAATCTGTATGAGAGCATCAAAGAAACCAAGAATATTAATATTAATAACAACTCTTTTAGCATTTGTAGAATGATATTTCCAGGTGTTGTTCACAATTCTTGTTTGTAACTTTTCTTCATTGTGCTTTCTTTTTTTTCCAAATTGGATATAATATTAAGGTAAAAATTAAAAAAAAAAAAAAATCTCGAGATATTATCAATGATGGTTAAAATATCTAAAAAAAAATGTATTTATGTAATAAATATTCAATTATATCAGTGATATTTGCAATCAAATTTAGTAATTCATTTTTGTATTTTTTGCTGAGGCGCCGCAGCTCCATAGTTGAGTCATAAAATCAAAAAATATGGTGTGGCAACATACAACTTTCTCATGCCAGATTTTTGCGACAGGGTCCTTAGGTAGCCGTTCTCTAATCCATCTCTTAAAAAGAGAGCCTCCCGCCGTTTACCTCCACAACGGCAACAGATTACATCAGTAAAGTGGGCCCCAAACAATTTTTGCAGGTTAAGGGATAAGAGATTTCAAAGATCATAATAAATAATTGATTTGTGAATTTTTAATCAAAATCGAATTTTGAGAAAATAGAAAAAAAAAGTACATCAGTAAAGTATTAGTACTCTTTGACCGATTTCGTGGTTTCGTACGTTTTTTCGATTTTGAGAAATCTTGTTTTCACATACGACACCCATTTTTTTTAGACGTGTATTTCCGTTGAAATCTCGATATGGAATTTTTTGCGATAAACAATATTTCCTTACAATATATATATAATATAACTAAGAGAGTGTATATATTGTAATTAAATGAATTACAAGTAATTGTAATTTTTTTTTATTATATTAACAACTGATTGTGAAATAAATAAATAAATAAATAAATAATTAAAGTTCTTAACACCTACGCTGATTTCTATTTTTAAGACCGTTTTTTAAATCCGTCTATGATTGTAATATCTCCTCAGTTATAAATTAAATTTTATCATGTCTTTATGCGTAAAATATCCTCCTTCCGTTTAACTTGATGAAATAATAACTAAACCTGTTTACTAAATACCGATTAAAGCGAATGAATGAATAAAGAAGTTGTTTTTCAATTAATTTCTTGTAGGCATAAACATAAATTGAAAGTTTCAACAGCTTATTTAAAAACGTTCCTCTCTTCTTCTTTTCAAAGTGAAATTTGCGATTCAGACTCTGGGTTAGATACAGTTGTCCCTGTATATACTGTATATCTACATCTGGCGTCCTCCCTCTCTGGGGGGGGGGAGGGGAGACAAGTGACATGATGTCATATGCTAAATGCTAAGATGTCACACGTGCACACAACCGGCGGTTGTCAAGTCGAGGGCAAGTATTATATTTGCATAGTACACATGTTCGCAGGGAATTTCGATATCAATTTTTCAATATATGCATCCAAAAACAAGAATGTAGGAAGAAGAATTAGAACAGGTGCCAACATGAACCTTTCAAAATGTTTTAAATGTGTCAATCTTTTCTTTTAGTCTGTGATTAGTATTCAAATTTGAATTTCAAGTCCGATGAAAATTTATTTCAATCAATTTGATATAAATAAATTATTGTATCGTAAATAAATATTATTTGAATAAATAATAATAATAAAGGTGAGCCCCCCTAAAAAAAAAAAAATAAAAATAAAATATAAGGAAGAGCTGAAAAAAAAAGAGGAGGAATTTAGTTCCTCAGCTTCTCTTTTAAATCAAATCTGATTTATTAGTCTTTTACGTCAGAGGTCTCCAAAGTGAGGTGCGTGAATCCCAGGGGGCTCTGTCCCTTGGTGCAGAGCTAAAGGTCTGGCTTAACGTACCAAAAGTCAGTGGTTCGCTTCCCGTCCTGACCGACAAAAGTTTATTTATATTATATTGACTATCATTTAATTTAAATAAATATGGACGTGGTCTAAATGGCCCCAGAAGCCGAAAAAATCTTAAAAAAAAAAACCTCATTCCAAAAAAGTTTTATATTCTTAGAGAAAAAATAATTAATTAATTAAAGGTTAACAAATATCCCTTTGTTTCGTCATCACTTTCTGCAATGACCAAAGAATGAAATCAATTAAACCTGGAACCAAACCTTCGTATCGCATGCAAAAACCATGAAATGAATTAATTTCCAGGAGTTATTAAACAATGCAATTTTGTAATAAATATGCATGTAACATAAATAGAGTGTATTAATACCTCGATTGTTATTATTAGGCTTATTTCCTCTTCATAATAGATTTCTGCTCAATCAATTAGAGGATGTCTATTTATTTCTTCTGCCTTAGGGGTACGCGATCAAACAAATATGGAGACTACTGATTTTATGTAGATATTCTACATTATTTAAATTATTCTATTTTTAAGATCAATTTTTTGAGCTTGAGACCCCATCCTCCAATATGATAACGAAATAAAATACTAACAAGTGCCAAGATTTGTAGCAAGCGGGTTAATCCATCAAGCTCTTAAGATAAAAACTATTAAAGAAGAAATATGGATATTTTTTGCGAGAGAGTTTGTTTTTGATGAATAAAAAAAAAAAAAAAAATAACGTTCTCTCTTTTTTTTTTTTTTTAATTTAAAATAATAATATTTCTGATTTGATATTTTAAATTGAGATGCTTGATCTATAATAAAAATAATATAGTTTGTATTATTAGAATATTTCTCTTAAATACTCCCCCTACGCATTTTGCCCTATACATACAATGTGTTGTTGCTGTTGTTGTCCTTTGGTTATTTATGTTCAACAAAATATATTATGAAATGTAATATTTAACTTGGAATACAAATTAGATAAAATCATGGGATTTAGTCTCTACTTAAAATCCTCCTCCTTCCTAATAATTAAAATTTATTATCCATTATTTTCCCCCAACTCTCTATACAAGTCTGCCCTCTAATGGGCTTTTCATTTACTGCTTTCTTCCCTCTTTGGAAATATTATATTATATATATCCGAGCTCTATAACTGGGAGGGAAATAAATCCATTCATTGCTCCAATTAGTTTCCAAAAGGGTTTTCGTGGGACAATGAAAAGTACGGTTCGATCAAGTAAGCAACGCTAAACAAAGATAAGGAAAGATAAACGTATCGAATGAGCTTTCATCAGGACAATTCCTCTTCGCAAGACTTTGCTAATTAGGGAAGAAGAGATTGGAAATTAAAGAAAGTTCTCTGTTTCAGAATATGATTATTATTCAAGTACATTAAGTGTTTTGGTCACAATCACAGAGAGTCTATTTTTACTTTCTCTTACCTATATATGAAATATTTAAAGAGAAATTATTGCGATCGCAAAAAAAATCGGTGTTGAGATTTCAACGGAAATACATGTTTCGTTGCGGTTTGAAATAAAGGCACAAGCCTGTGCTAAATGACCAATTCATGCATGAATGTAAATCTTTTCTAGAAAAAGGGATCAAATGAAATTTGCTATATTTTCTATGGGATTTTTTGAAAAAATTTTCACCAAGGCGGCCCGTTTTAAGAAACCAAAAAATCAAAAGCATTTTTAACCTAGACAAAAAAAGAAATTTTTGTGTTGCATTGTGTAACGCGTAATAAAATGACTGGTTAATAAATCCTTCAAAATTCAAATTCACAATTTCGATTGCGCTAGGCCTCATCTTCGGTCGAATTAACTGTTATGTCCAACTGCAAAGATCCTACTTTTGGCAGTTCATGATTATTCTCCAGGTTGTAGAGCCTTCGCCAAACAACAATATTAGCGAAGATATTATAGAATAAAAATTTTATTTATTTAAACAATTTTGACTTGGCCTCTCTCACCCTTCAACTCTTGGCGGGTTTAAGGGATCACGTCGTCTCGTCCTTCAAGGGTTGCTTGATGGCAACATTTAATTAAAACTTAAGCGGAGAGGAGCAGCAGCTATTTTTGTTCATTCAACGTTAGAGTAACATTTGGGCTGGCAGCATTTCCTTCTTCAACATCTCACCCTTCTCTAAACCATTTCTAATTACTAATTCATTATCTCTCCACTCAGTTTTAATTCCTATGAACGAAAGAAAGAGAGAAAAAAAAAAAAAAAACCAAGAACTTGACATCCAACAAACAAAATGTTCAATATTCTAGAATTAATAAGATGAAACTCACTTTTTTTTTTTTTTTTTTTTAACGAGTTTAATATTCGTTCTAAAAATGATGAGATTAATATTTTTGCTTGATTTATAGAAAAAAAAAAAAGTTGAATGGTTAGAGAATGGAAATAGGAGTTATACAGTAGTGGTGGAAAAAATTAATGGGATTTCCTAAATAGAACAATTAATGGTTCAAGAGTGACGGAGGAAATCAAATTCCAGAGCGTCAGATTTCGATACATTTGATGGACGTTCCTCCATTAGAAATAGAGAATCTTTGGAATTCCAAAAAAAAAAAAAAAAACCTCCCATGCGCTAAGGCATAACTGCGCATCTCAAATGTTTTTTGCTTGAAAATTAATGACTGTATTTAGTGATGAGGTAAAGAGGTTATAGGCGCATAGCTCAGTCAAAAAACGAGACGTTTCGGACAAAATTTCGTTATCCATCTTCAGTCGAAGCTACAATAGAGACAATACTTTTTAATAAGAATGTGGAGATTTTCTGAAAGTGACTTGAAGCAGACAGCCAACAAAATAATACTATTATTATTCTCGTCGACGTTTCGAGTTCATCATCAGGACCTAAGGCCATTATATTTATTTGGATATTAATATAATTTTACATTATTTTTTTATTATGATGAATTGATGACATAATGAAGTTACTTAAGAAAATAATGTTATAATTTAAAGGAACAATGATTTCTATACAAATATATTTGTAGTTGGCAATGACGAACAAATGCACTTGTATATAATACAAAATAATCATATTAATTATTTAATGATTTTTGTGAAGACAAAAATTAATTAAGGCCTTCAGAATATCGTCGGATGCGGTTTATACTTTTCATGCATGTCTTTTAACGATATGAGAATATTTATTTTTGTAATTCTTTTTCGGCATCTGAGGCCATTTTGACTCCGTCCATGTTTATTTAAATCATTGTGATATCCATATAGTATATAATTAAATTAAATTTTTGTTGCTTTGGACAGATCTAAGTTTTTCGTGAAGAAAAAAAAAAAACTTCCGCCCCTGTCCTTAATAGCAGCTAATAAAAAAAAGGATATAGGATCTTTGAGAAACACCTTGTCTTCTTCCCTCTCTCACACACTAGTTGATTTTATAAGGCTATTAAAGAAGACTTTTTTACACTTCGACTTATAGAAAGAGATTTGTCTCAGAGAGCAGGATTGTGAAAAAGAATAGTTGGGTTTTAAAAATGAAGAAAAATTGGCCAGGATTAAAGAGGGGCTTTAGCGACGACGAAGGAATAATGAGATGAGGAATAATGTGCAGAGTGAACAAATTGATAAAAATGCATAGCATGCAATACAAAGAAAAAGAAAAGGAAGAGAAAAAAAGAAAAGGAAAAGGGGAGCAAAAGGTGGGTGAGTTGGTTATGCATTCAAAGAACGAAAATGGCAGTGATAGATAGCGAAACATTTTAGATGAGAAGCTAAATGGAGTTGTGTTTATTTTCAAAGCTGCGCGACCCTTGAAAAAAGAAATTAATTAATATTATTAGCAACATCTCTATGGATAATATACTTCTTTCATTGATGTTTCCTGAAGATGGCTGAGGTTTAGTCCCTGAAACGCCGAGGCATTTTCTTTATTAATTGTTTGATTACTTACAAAAAGTTGAAGCCAACAAATAAATAACTCATGCTGGAATAAACGCAGACTAAGGTCAGTAAGGAGTGAGAAAGAAAAGAGAAAATCGGAGATATGGGGCCAACTGCCTTTATTCGAACAAAGAGCGACGTTTCGGTCCTCAACAAAAACAAACCTTTGATAGGGTTCATTCAAAAAGTGTCTCACCCTTATTTAATCTGCATATATTACACCTAAAACAGAGGCGGGACACCATTTTGAACCCTGCCCCTTGGGCTTGAGGCAGAGATCAATAGAGCTTCACATATACAAAATTGATGCTTTCATTTAAAATAATATTTTATAATATAATTGTTAACAATTTTTAGTCTTGAGGAAGGGCGAAACCCAGAGTTAGGGATCGAACCCGGGTGCTAACCACTACTCCGCCTGTCATTCAGGTCTTATAGTGCATGGGCGAATGAGTCCCCCGGGCTCGATTCCCGACTGGGGCACATTTTTTTCGGGTATATTAGTTTAATAAATATTAATTAAATATTGTTAATATTAGAAAGAAATTTATTTTTTATACTATGCTTCCCATTACGCAGTGGCGGTTCATTAAACCGAAGGATTGATAAAGAGTGATGACAAAAAAAAAATTGAATAATAATCCTACGGATGTCAAATAACGAAATATCGATGACGTAGTAATAATAATTAAACTTGGATAAAAAAAAAAAAAAAAAAAAAAAAGAATTGGATTCCATTTTGCCCGTTAACCTACGGGCTAATATATCAAATGTGTCTTGCAATAATGAATTTAAATATAAACAAACGGATGATGATGAGATTGGAAAATATTGATGGCTGATTGTTCCCCCCACCTCTCCGACTTCATGCAATGGTAATTATCCCATTCGTTTTCGGTTTCTATGCCATTGCATTCAATTCACATGATGTCATATACGCAAGCGCCAAATGCAATGTGCAAATTTGAAGTGAATTTGAGAGTGACAAAAGACCTTTCGATCCAATTCACATTCTATTTATTAATATATTCATAAAGAAAATGAATTAATTACGTAATAATCATCCAATGGCGAATTAATTAATTTTCTAAATTTATGCAATTATAGTGATTGGTATCGATAGCAATAGAAAAATTTAATTGCTCTTCTCTCTCTCTCTTATTATTATTATTCCATCAATAATATAATTAACGAAAAATTCTCCTCTTTTTAGAGGCGAATAGTCGCCCAGTGCGTTCACTCACACCACCACAACCATGTCGTTTCCATTTTGGGTAATCAAGTAGAGAGTAGAGAGTTTTGAGATGAAGATGGGTGCACAAAATAACTTGGAACAGAAATTAAAAGCTAGAGAAATTATTAACAAATCATAGTACGAAAAAAAGGGGGCGTTTTATTAGTCAGGGGAGAGGAGGGAGGTACGTAATCTCATTTCAGTCCCTCCGCTCCAAGCTCTTTAATACTTGGAATTAGCTCAATAGTAATTGCGACACAATTGGTGATTTATTTAAGGTCAAGCTAATTAGAGGCAAGAGAATTTGGATAATTTGCCTGAGCAAAAGGAATGCGATTGGAAACCTCCTTTTGACGATTGAAATAGAAATGATAAGAAGAGACCGCATGTTCTGTCATGCGCCATTTTACGGAGGGGATGTGCTGAACGTGTGTCATATGTCTAGTAGTTCGGTCTTTTCAAGCTTAGCCAAGACCATCGGATTTGATTTTTATTTACTTTAGTATTGTTTATTAACCTTACCAAAACCCCTTTTCATTATTATTTGTTTCTGAAACGCCCTAAATAATAATTTATTTAAGAAAAAGGCTTATTAAGTCAACAATTATTAAATTATATTTCGGCTGGACCAGGTTCAAATCCACTAGCCTGAATTTTTTAATTTAATGAATTTAATAAAGTTATTTTTTTTTTCCAGAATAACAATAAATAAATAAATAATTTAAAATTGAAAAAATCTCTTTTAAATAGATTTATTGAAAATTATTAAAAAAAAAAACTTCTAAAACAAAAAATAAAGTAAAAATGACATGATTTATTTTAAATAAATTTTCATGATGAGATTAGTGGCTGTACACAGATTAGAGATATGTGAAAAGGGAGGAAGTCAGCCACTAGGGTAGCCTCTATCGAAATAAAACTCCCAAAATAATTAAACGTTTCGGCTTTAATTAGATAAGGCCATCATCAGTCATTAAAGCTGAAATGAGCAATACAAACTACAAAATAAATTTAAAATAATCTCTTACAGTATATGCACATTCAATGTATAAGACAGTAAAATTGCAAAGAGAGTTGTTGTATGATACAATACACAAAAATATATAGAATATATATAAAGTGTATATAGATAAATTAATGCCAATCAGCACTGATAGGGCCAAGTCTTCAGAGTGAATAAAAATTATTTATCTTTTACAAGCAAATAGAAGAATTAAATATTGGGAATCAACAATGAGATCGCTGATCCATAATATAAATACAAATACAAATATCCAAAAAGCCGAAATCTTTTCTTTGACCCCAAGAAAATTATTTTTATATAAACGTTATTATTTAGAAAGTTTTTTTTTTTTATACATTGAATCTCCATAAACTAACTGTAAGAGATTATTTTAAATTTATTTTGTAGTTTGTATTGCTCATTTCAGCTTTAATGACTGATGATGGCCTTATCTAATTAAAGCCGAAACGTTTCATTATTTTGGGAGTTTTATTTCGATAGAGGCTA
>JAAAKE020123960.1:0-15106 GCA_010014785.2 Anisolabis maritima
GTTGTCGTTTGTCGTTTTTTCCAAGCGAAAACCGGAAAACGGATCCCCCTGAGGGGCTGGGGTTTAAGCGGGTGGTCTTCCCGTTCTTTTTTTTTTTTTTTTTTTTTTTTTTTTTTGTTGTTTTTTGCAACAACATCGCACATTGGTAAGAAAAGTCTATGAACCCCAAAAATAGTACTTTTTGAGAAAAGCATTTTATGTTATGTAAAAAATGAAACATTTTATCAAAGTAATATTTAACTTTTAAAAATTATCTATAATATAAATGTTTTTGACTTGGAACACTGTTCCATCGAAAAAGGAACCTAAAGCCTTACATTAATTACCACCAATATCTGAAATTGTCTAATTTTGAGTTGGCACACTCCTCTTCCCAAGATGCGATTTGTATATAATTTTGAAGATTAGCCGAACATATTTATTTAAATTAATTGATAACCAATATAAATGTAAGCGAACAATGGATCATGAAACAAGAGTCTTTTTGCTCCAAGGTATTGTAGTTTTAGTGTAGCTGCACTTGTTTAAATATTCTAATTGTAATGTGAAAATAGTGTTTAATTTTGTTTATAAATATGAAAAGTTATTATATCCAAAGGGAGGGTGGTCTTCACATCTACAAAAAAATAAATAAATAACAAGAGCAAATAAAAATTGGGTGGGGAGAAAAATCTCTTGTTACATAATTCAAGGATTCAAGGAAGGTTCACTTCCCGTCCTTAAGGGATAAAATTTTTTTATTAATGGCTATAAATTAATTGAAATAAATATAACCGTCGTCTCTGATATGTCTACAAGTTCTTCGATGTTGAAAGACTAAAAAATTAAAATGCAATTTTGAACAAGAAAAAAATAAATAAATAAATTTCAAAAGAAGATCAAACAAATCATTTTAAAGAAATTCAACGGTTTTACTGCTCTCTCTTGGGAAATATTTCACTACTATAATTTAACGTCAATTTGATATCCATGAACGATTCTAAAAGAATTATTCTAATTTATTTTATTCAAAATGAAAATTATATTATAAAGTTATTTTTTTTATTGTTTTTATTTCATTTTCGAAATCAAGAGTTCTGATGAATAAAACGGTGAAAGTTATGAGCCTTGAAAATTGATGTACTTTCCTTTTGATATCGTTTTAAAAATATTTCATTCCCATAATCATAATCCGCTTTAAAAATTGAAATCATGAGAAATTAATCATATTTATGCAATAATGTGTAAAATAAGTGAAATATCGTTGGAAAAAAAATTTGTGCTTTATAAGTTGTTTATAAATGATTTACTACTGAGCGAAAATGCCATCTCGAAGAATGCCTAACAATTTGCAAATATTATTTTAAAACGGTGTGGATCGCTTAAGGCGAAAACTATCGCCTCTCTTAAAAATCATCATCAATCAAAATTACAATTTTTCATAAGTTTTTATTGCTTTAATATCTTAGACATAATAATAATTGGGACGGATAGGGTCTCAAAAAAAATATACATATATATATATATATATATATATATATAAATATATTAGTGAAATATAGTGCTAAATCATTTAAACACTTAGAAATTATCAAAAATATATAAATATTAAAATATTATTTTATATTATTCAGAGATCAAGGAGGGGCCATCAATTCAGGGAATCAGATCATTATCATGGGGGACTGGGGAGGGTGACCGAGTATGGGTTAGAGAACCCGAAACCGGCAGGGAATGGTGTGTGCCATTAGTGCACGATACACCAGGGGTAACCTACCGGGGAATGATTTTTTTTTGTTAGGATTGAGGGTTTTTATGCCTTTAATTTATGCCTTTACCCAAAAAAAAAAAAAAAAAAAATTTTATATTATTTAGAATTTATATTTAATATTTGACTTACAAAGGGGCAATCGTTTCTAAATGAAATTTTTCATTCGTAAATTTTTTTTATTAATATTCGATAACTTCGTTTTTAACCCTGTCCCTTGGTGCAGAACTAGAGTTCTGGCTTCACGTTTCAAAGGTCAGTGGTTCGCTTCCCGTCCCGGGTGACAAAAATTTATTTAAATTTATATCGGCAACCAATTATTTCAATAAGGACGGAGTCTAAATGGCCTCACATGCCTACTTCAAGGAGAGAAGAGATCTTGTTTTAAAACCAAGGGAGAATAAACGAGATGTCACTACTCCATGAGTGAGGTTTATTAACTTGTAAAGAGAAAATTTATTTGCATTTCATAATCAGATCCCAGAGAGATTAAAACCTCTATTACTATTTAAAATAATATAAAGTTAAAAAAAAAAAAACTTGCTGGGAGTGACTGTTCCTCCCCAGGATCGTAGCCAGGATATTTTTTCGGAGGGGGGGGGGGATATAAAGATTCAATCAACATGGATAAAGATCATTAAATATGGTTCCAATAATTTCGAATATTTTTTATTTAATATAATATTAAAACAAAGTTTTTTTCAGCGTCTGAGGGGATTTAGACTCCTAATTGGTTGCCGATATCAATTTAAATAAATTTAGTATCTTTGAGATATTACATGACTTTTTAATCATCTAAAATTCTATACATATTCTTTTAAAAGTGAAGTGAAGGGAAAAATATATTTTCAAGAGATAATATATGAAAAAGAAGAATTTATATTTGAAAGTTTAATAAATTAATAGGATAATCTGGATAGTTAATTATGAAACGGGTCATTAAAATGTATAGATGGAGAGAGAATATTAAAAAAAAAAAAAAAAAAACTGATAGAGATAAAGAAATTTATTGAGATTCGAAATAAAATTTTTATACGAAATCCTAGCTGGGGTCAACAGACAGTTGGGGGAGTTCATAAGAGAATTTCTCATACATATAGATCCGATGTCAGACATAAATTCGAAGAGTTTATCTAAAAAGGAATCGGAATGTGTGTGTCTTAAGTTCAAAAAGGGTTTTGTCTCCTATTCATGGTTGACCACCCTTAAGAAAGAAACCCTATTTGCACCCGTATTATTGCGAAAAGCGCAAGCAAAGAAAAAAAAAATAGCGATCTCACTCTCCAGGTGTACTTATTTTCAAATGATGTAACTTTTCTGACACAGCGTTTGTTCCACTTGGCAAAACATCATCTCTCAAACGAGACGTGCTTAGTTTTTATTCTCTTGAAACAAAAACAACAAAAAATTATTTTTTATTTGTTTTCATGAAATAAATAAATAAATAAAATTCGCGGAAAGAATATTTAATGAATAGAAATGATGATATGAATGAAAATCGGCTTAAATGATTCCATTAAATAAAGAATAAAAATATTAATTTAGTAAATAGAAATAAAGAATTTTTAAATAATGAATTCAATTGAAATTTTCATAGTCAATGAACTTTTAAAAGAAAAAAAAAAGGGGATAATTTTTTATTGTTGAGATTGTAAGTATATTTGAATATTTTAGAACATTTCATCATATAAATGTCTCTTGCAAATACTTTGGCTGGTATGGTTAGGAAAAAGTCCGATTCTTTGTAATGGTTTATACCACAACCGAAAGCCTATTTGCCAAGGATGGCCCACTCGACAAGATAACTCGGATCTGACATTCCTGGCCCAAAAAATGGACACAAATAGATTAAAAAAAAAAAAATAAAAAAATAAATAAATTATAAATTTCACAAATTATTTATTTGTAAAAAAATTAATTGTTTCTCCCTTGAGAGAAATTTTTAAGCGTATTTTATTTTTACAATTCGCAGAAAAATGCGATCCAAACATACACTTTGTAATTAGTTTTTATATATTATACTAACCGTATCAACATAACCTGGACATGTTTCGTCTTAATAAATAATTAAGAAATTAACATAAAAAAAAAAAAAAAATTATAATAATAATAGGTAAAAGATTAAAATATATGATGAATTTGATTTCCATGTATTTTTCATATATTGCCTATTAAGACGAAACAAAAGTTAGAATTTATCCAATTTATTTTGAACCGGGTAGTAGATTATAATTATTAGGGAACAATTAAGCATAATTTTTTAGAGTTGTTTGTATACAATGGTGGTTCCGTATTAGGAGTTAACTTATTATTTATGTAAATCTAAATAATTATACTATTATATATGAATATGTAAATTTTTAGCCTACGGTTGGATGGATGACTTTTACTAGAAAACGGAGTCACAATAAATATTATGAAAAAGAAATAAATTCGACACTGTCAGCGAACCCTTCACTTAGAAAAGCTTCAGCCATAATCACATTATTATCAAAACAATAATGTGATATAATAATATTCTCACGCCCTTCCTTTTGAATAATAAATGGAACAGCTATATCACGTTTTAATAGTGCCAAACGAATAGGGCTAGGGAACTTTCCAAATTTTTAATTTTTTTTTTTTTCAGATTTTAATTTGAAATTGTTTTTAGGATAAAACTCTAACTATTCATATACTATGTATGGTATATATATATATTTCAAAAAATAAAATTTGTTATATAAAGAGTAATTGAAATTGATTTTTTTTTTTATTTATGAGTTTGTTGACATGTTCTTTAGAGAGACTGAATGTCTGAAAGTGAACTGGCCAATGAAAAGAACCCCTCTGACCCAGGAGTCCGGGTGTGGCATGTTTTGGCAGCCGCTGCATCCGGGCCTTCTGCTTCCATTTCCACTTCCCACTTCCGCCTCTTCAGCACCAAACGGCCAATGACATCACCGACCCTTTGATCTATTCACACATACAAATTGGCTAGAGAAAGAAACCAGCTCCTAAATGCCTATTCATTAATTTTATTATCAATTCATTAAATGTTTAAATTAATTCTGATATTTGTTTGGGATAAAAAAAATTATTTCTTTCGTTTTTAAGATGAAAACAAAATTGAATAGAAAGAAATAATTAGATTCTTTTTCTTTTAAAGCAAACTTTATAAATTTAAATCGACATCTATTAAGTATAATGGATTTGAATAAGCATTATGGGATCAGCACAAAGGATGGAGTAAATAAGAAATAAAATTTGTTCTTTGACTACTAGTAATGTATCGGTTGACCAATTAACAATAAGGATTAGTAGTCTTTTTGAGACCCGATTTGTTGGTGGTTGATATTCTGATCCCCTAAAAAAATTTAGTTTTATAATTACTTATATATTTTATTATGCTCTTCAGCTCTTCCTTATAATAATTTAGTCCAAATGGTTGCTGTTCAATTTAAGTTTTTCCATATTTATTCCTATTCAATTTTTCATTCACTGAATTTCAAATTTATTAACTTAAATAAAGTGTGTGACACCGCCTTAGATACAATACGCCCCACAGGTATCCAGAGGGAGTCCGCTCCTGTAGTCCTTTAGATTTATAAATTTGTGTTCAATGTTATTTATGTTGGAACCATATTTGGTTTAGGAAATGCTAATAAAGCCCCCCGGGCTATTAGACAACGAAGAGAGTTACAATTTAACTACAATATCAAAATTTATATAATTCAAATTATTAAGTTAATTGTCTTTCTATGATAAATACAATCACTTAGCAAAATTTAGTGAATTTATTAAAATTTATATAAGTGATATATGATTTTACAAAGATTGATCAAAATAAAGTATAATAAAAATAAGAATATAATTATTTTAGAGAGAAAAAATTTAAGGAAGGCTTAAAAATGAGCTGAGGTATTTAGACCACTGGCCTAAATGTTTTTAAGTGCTATATAAAATAATAAAATCATTTATTATACCTGGTTAAGGAATTATTTTTAAATCCACGATTCAATTAAGAATAAAATAATATAAAACTATTTTTAAATCAAATTCATGAATTTTTAATTTATTTTTCAATAAAAATTTTTAAATAGAAAAAAAAAATTTTTCTAATTAATAAAATTAAAAAAATCTATAAAAGTAACTTAAGATGTATATGATCGGAGCAGGACATCTTATTATTTATTAACAATCATCTAATTAAAATAAAAAGGGTACCAAAGGTCAGAGGTTGCTTCCCGTCCAAACGGATAAAAATTTATTTCAATTATATTAGATACCAAATGATATAAATAAATATAGACGGAGTCTAAATTACCTCAGAACCGAAAGACTTAAAAAAAAAAAATAAACAATAGAAAAATAAAATAGCGGAAAAAATATATATAATATATATAAAACAAAAGAACTACTTATTAAGGCGACCCAAAGTATATGTAAATTCGATTAAAAGTTTGTCTCAAAAGAAAATTTTTTTGCTTTCCTGGATCGTAGGTGATATAAACTTTAATGATAAACTCTGTATATAATAATTGACAATAACTGTTAATCGACTATATTTATTCAAATTATTTGCTAGTGAAATAAATTTTATTGCTTAGGACGGGAAACGAACCACTGATCCTGGGATAATCATTAATTAAAACGTTGATTTTAACAAATTTAATTATAATTATTTTTATAAAATCTAACTTGATGGACCAATAATATATAAAGAAAGTTCTACATTGAACTTAATTTATACTATCCATTCTAAAATTATCTGGAAAATATTAATAATTTTTTTGGTCCTATCACAAAGATAAAAAACCATTTCTCAAAAAAAAAAAGAAGCTTTCAAATCAGATAAAAATAAAAAAAATCTGTTAACTGTGACATTTTAGACACAGGGTTAAAGAAAACGCGAAAGTAACAGTTCTCTTTCTCTTTTTCTATCTCATACGAAAGAAAATATGCTAAAAAATTATTACGCAAATTGGTTAGAGAAAGACACCAGCTCCTAAATGCCTATTCATTAAATGTTTAAATTAATTCTTTCCCAATTAATTCTTCTTTATTTTTGTTTCGATCGGCGGGGTCAGCACAAAGAGAACAGACCCATCGATGGATATGGTGTTTGATAAAAAGAGAAGACTGGCACAGAAAAAAGAATTGCAAATAATTAGTCAAATTAACATAGTTAGTAAAGTTAAAAATAAAATAAAAATAAGTAAAAAAAGTACGTCCGGAAATTATCATCCCACAATTTTATAACTCACCCCAATCCCTAACAATGTTATAATCCACCAATGTAAAATAAATAATTAAAATTAATTTAATTATAAAAGTAGTTTAGTTTTAAAGAAGTATTTAATTCATATTTTATATACAGTATAGGGTCCTTCCAGGTGTTATTAAGAGCTTTATTATTATTATCCCTAGTATATCATTATTGACAGGGGGAAGAGCAGACTGAATGAAAGTGGGGAAGTACAAAATAAACATTTGGCTGCGAGTTTCGAGGGGGAATCACAAGAGTGTGAAAATAGATTAATTCATTTGCAAATTTACGTAAGGGGTGGGTGGGTAGTAATTCAAGCGGAAAAAAGACTCGCTTTTATGGGTGAGATTTGGACACACCGTCCCTATTTCAAAACTATAATCATATAGACATTAAAAATTTCCAATTTTAAGTTACGCTTTAAAAAGCATAAAAAATAACTTAATAAGCTTTTAAATATTTAATTTCCGCTTGGATTCTTAGAATATCTATTTAAATAAAATAATCTTCTTCCTGGTTGAAAAAGTGTGGGATCGATATTGGGATGATCAAAAAGGGAGTATTTTTATGATGCCAACTTTAAATTTAAATTGGTCTAATAATAATTACACGGCCATTTGATGGATAGCAAGTTTAAATTTTTTGGCAATATTTATTTTTTTAATTACAAGTAATAATTACTAAACACTCTCCTCAAAAGGAATTTAAAATGTTATAAATTTCCATAAATTATTTTTTGTAATTAAAATTATATTCTACTTTTTTTTGTAAAATTTTATAAACTATATGACACATAGTTTATTTTTTTATATTTTACAAATAAATTATTAATTAGTGAACTTTAAAAAAAACTAACGAATTTTAGGGGAAACCTCTCGTCCTCTTTCTCTCTCTTTCTTCTTTCGTCGATCATTGATTGACTTCAAAATTTAATATAATACTAGATTACTAGTACAATAATTATGCAAACGAAAATAAAATAATTGTTATAAATAACTCTCAAATAAAGGAATTGTTAAGTAAATTTGTTAAAAATTTAAAGTTAACTTCCAAGTTTTAAGAATTTTGCTTTTTAATCTTCAGATTTCTATCATTTTCAAAAATTGTTCTATTCTCCTTACCGTTGGTTAGAATAAATAAAAGAAGTCCAAAAGAAATAATATCCACTCTACAATAATTATACAATGTTTCAGCCATTTCAGCTGATAGAGATATAATACAAAATAAATTTCATAGTCATATAGAAGTAGCTTTTAATTATTTTTTTATTCATTTTTGGGTCTTGTGGTCTAAAATGTGAAAATAAAGAGAAGGGAAAAACTTTCTTCAATCACTAAACATTACCTTTCATTGGCAATTCATATTATAAAACGAAAAAGTAATAATTTGGATAGAAGTGTTGAAATTACAAAATTTATCATTTCCTAATCACAATGTCGACTGAGGGTCGAAGGTTAAGTTTCCACTCAACCGAAAAATTTATTCTCTATATATGGAAATATAATATGAATAAATGACTTTATATAGTATCTAATAATAATAATAATAATAAAGGCTATTACGAAGATTTCGGAACTAATTATTTGAGAGAGATATGAATCATTTTCTTGAAAGGTAGAATTTTCAGGTTCCGTAATGTCTATTTTTTTATTTATATAAAAATGTAACCCTTTAAGGGACGATGAAAACGTCAGACAGTCAAACGAGATATAATAAAACGTTCAAACCAGAAGTCCTTTTTTTTCTTAAGATAAAAGACCAATAGATTTCTACTGGGGAACTAAAGAAATTTTTTTATGAGAAAATTATAAAGAATCATGAATCTTACAATTCAACAAGAAGCTGATTTGTAGAAATTATGAAGCCGGGAGAATAAATCCAGAAATGTTATCAGCTTTTCATTCCTTTATTTGCAAATTTACGTTACGGTCGTAACATCATCCATCTTCAATTCCCTCTTGCACTTAAGATTATGGATGTTATGTTTGCAAATATAGAAATGTGAAGTTGACTGACAACCCTGCTGGTCTTATTCTCTTTGTTTCGTTCATTATTATTCTAAGGTTTGAAAAATATTCGTTAAACCGCAACTTCAAAAAAATGGAATGTGGAACAGAAAATGAAATAAATACACAATCATATGATTTTTTTCTTATTTTGATTAAAATATCCATGCTATCAAACTAATTATAAAAATTTTACGAACTTCTTAGAATTACAAACACAAATTTACAATTTACATAACAAAACAAATACAAAAAAATAAAAAAAATACTATTATTATATAATATATATATTTAGAATTATTAATATTATTATTATTAGTTTGATATCATGAAAAAATTATGAAAGAATTGAGTATAATTATGTCAAATAAATCGTTTGCATATTTTATTTGGAATTTGAAATATGGAATTCGGATAGGAATTACTAATTCATATATCATAACAATTGGTTATTAAAACACATTTACTGTTAAATTCAAATATCGTACATGTTTAAAGTCGCCTTGAGTGATTAAAATGTCAATTAAATAGAGCAAAAAGAGAATATTTTGTTTCCCAAATATTCACAAATTTTAATAAAATATTGACACAAAGGAGTAGAATGCATAAGAGGAAATTCGTTTTTTAATGTCACTTATTTTATTTTAAACTAATTTTACATTATCTCTAAAAATTGATAATAATTTCGAACATAAATAAGGATTTTTTAGAGTCTTTTTCGGCATCTGAGACTATAGAAAATAGACATTTATTAATTGAGTTTTTTAAATTAAGTTAAATCATAAAAAATTCCCACGTTTTTGCTGTAAATATATTTACGGTGGTAAATTGCTGAAGTATTTATATATAATATATGCTATAAGCAATTTTATCATTTTTTCTTCTCCCTATATCGCCAATTATGTTTTAAACTTTATCATAAGAGGTATCAAAGGAAATTTAAATATGAATTAAGAAAATTATATTTAATCTCGGGATATGACAGATAAATGCTCAATAAATATAATGAGGATAAATATGTTTATTAATTAAATGAAACCATTTGGTTATGATGAAAAGAATAAAAGCCGACGAAATTCGATAAGATCAAATAAAGTGTTATATATGCCAACCAAAACATATTAACAAACATTAATTTAAAATTTGAAAATGATCTGTTTTAAATTAACTAGTAGCCAATTTTGTCGTTTAGCCAAATCCTTGTCCTTGTGATTGTTAAGCGAGAGTCTTAATTCTACTCCAAGCGGCAAGGGATGTTTATATTCTTCACAAAATTCATTATTTGTTTAAAAAAAAAATAATGAAAAATAATTGGCCTTGTTTGAAGGAGGAAGAAAAGAAAGGGAGTATATTAATAAAAATTTATCTATATATACAATAAATTGTTCGCAATAAATAAGTATGTAAATTAATAATCGTTATTAGTCTATAAATTGAATAAATTTCAAATAAATCAAAATTTTTATTGAGTGAAAAAAAAATGATAAATAAAAACCCTTTCTAAAAATTTGTCATATGAAGATAAATGATGGCTTAGAAATTGATTGATGGGGTGAAAGTCAGTCATTCGTTCCACAATCCGAAAAGGGGCTCAAAGTGATTCATAGCTCTAAATTATTGGCAAACGTTTAGGGGTGAAATTAATTTTAATTATTATAAAAATGCATAAACTAAAAAGAGAAATTGTTGAATAATGTTAATTAAAGCCATTTGCATTCTATTCCCCTCCCCCTTACCATGTAGCCGAGAAGTTAAAGATTTTGATATTGTCAGTAATGAAAGCCTTAAAAGCCAAGGGGTGTGGGATTCGGATCTCAGGCAGCCCGATGGAAATTTATTTAAATCATTTGGATACCAATTAATGTAAATAAATATATTGGGTGCCATTTATATGCTTATATTGCCTCAGTTGCTGAAGAGACTAAAAAAAATTTGCATTCATTTAGCCCTAGCTTCATTCATCAAATTTAATAAATTTTTTTTTTAGAAAAGAAAAATTCTTTCTTCATATTTTAATATTCTTTAAAGAAGACCCTTTTTTACCCAAGAATGCGTGACAAGATTATTAAAAACAAAAAAAAACAGTTATGGAATTCTAATGCGATTTGTGATTTAGAATAAACAATAAATTCAGATTTTTGCTGAGATAGTATATAATAATTTTTTTCCGACAAAATGAAATATGAAAATCTAGATAGCATCTCAATAGAAACTAACTAAAGTATTAAGAAGTAAATTTTGTTAGGTTAATAAAAAAAATTATCTATCTCAAAACATGTTGGACAAACGTTATTTTTATATTTTAAGAAATTATTTGAAATGCAAATTAAAAATCCAAATATAATAAATAAATTAGAAAATTAGAAAATTTTTATATACGTCTCCTACCTCTTATCTAAGATTAAACAAAAGATAGTTGTCCAATTAATTTTAGGACCATAATAGTTAAAGAAGCAAAGAGATCCAATATACTAATCCAAATGAAGAGTATTGTTTTAATTATTAATCGAATCCCTAGTAATGAAGACACAGAGAATTTCTCAAAGAAGAGATATTATTACATCTTACAGTGGTTGTTTGTGTAAATATTTGAGAAGGAAACATCCACGTGATTAAGTAATTACTCAGGGAATTGCTTGTATTCTGAAGCATCTGTTTGGATGTTTGTGGTCTCTCAGACTGTTCCCCTCAGGATCATTTCCATCCCTATCCCTATGTCCTGTTATCTCGTCTATTATTGACAAGAGAGGGGTCACAATGCACGGTTATCGAACCCATGGCTGAAGAGAACGTATGCACTTTGCACATGCTCTTGCATTTTGCAAAGTGTATAATGATAAAATGTTTTTAATATAAAATTTAAAAGCAAATCAAAATAACAGAATAAATAAATTCACAATCAATGAATAATATTATAATACTATTTAAAGAAAATAGAAAATTTTTCTAAGTGTACAAAAATTTTCAATCGCCTAAGTGACATAAATTTAATTCTTATTTCCAAGATTCTTACAGCCTTCAATTATTGATTAATAATGACTTGTGAATTTTATTTAAAAAAATATTTGATTTTTGTTTATTTTCATCTCGAAGGGAAATTTTATTTAAATATTGTTTAACATTAACATAAGAGTATTTTAAATATTTTGCCTTTATTTGGAAAGTGTAAATTATGAACAAATATCTAAAATACTGTGCTTTTAAAATAATAATAATACATATGTAGTTTGTTTTACTGCCTCTTCTTTGGAATAATAAATGAAACATTTATATTTAATTTTAAAATTTCAAGATAATTTAATACCCAAATAGAGGGGAACGTAATTTCATTTGTTTTATCGTTATGGCTATCATTCATTCAAAAGAAGTATTTTAAATTAATTAAGAAAACTTAATTTGATTCTAAAATTTAAAAATTCAGTGTTTTAAACTTCCCCCTCGAAAACTAAAGAAAATTGCAAAAAAAAAAAAAATAAATAAAATAAAAATAAAAATAAGGAAATAAAGTGAAAAATAAATATTGTAATTTTATTGCTAAAAGAAAGTGTTCTAACAGTTTTGTACGTTGCAAAGTCCTCCGGCTATATAAAAATAATTTTTTAAGATAACTAATCTTAAATGGAATCTTAAAAAAATAGTCAAATTAACACTTATAAAATATGTGAACCGGCTTTTTTTTATAGCATTGGAATTACCAAAGACCACCCAAAAATTACGAAATTAAAATAAATATAAATTTTTTCTTTTTTTTAAAGAAAAATATCTTAAGTTTAATTGAAAAATAGAATTTAATATACGGTACGTATAAAGATAATTGCAAATAATCATAATAATAATCCAGGAAATAATAAAGAGAGGAATAAAAATTCAGGAGAGCTCGTGAAAATTTGCGATTTTTGTGACATGAGTCATTAAATTTTCTCTTCCTGATTGACCCCAGTGTCATTCAATTAGAGATATTAGGTCAAGTACTCTTGAAAAAAAAATAGAATTAATAGAAATCAATTTTACTTACAAATATAAAAAAATATTTGTCATTTGCCGAAACCAAAATCACAAAAACCAACATCCCGGCCTGAATAAATTTGTTAGACTAAACAACACAAATGATATTAAAATTCATTAGTTTATAATTTTTAGAATGATCTATTGTCCCAAAAGAAAAGCAAGCAGAAAATAAAAACATTACCATAACTAGTGTAGTTATCTAACCGGCAATATATCGTTTTATAGCAATTAAAACTCGGCTATTTGTGGAATTTAATTTCGAGACTGTACAATCCATTCTTCGCTTCAAGATCATCACCAAGCACATAGAATTCTTGAAAGCTTGGACTGTGCAGTCCAAACTTTGAGGATTTCATCTAAGTGTAGGGGTACCTTAAGGAAGTGCGAAAGATATTTAAAAAAAAAGGGGGGGGGGAGAGGGCGAGAGAGCACAATAAACATACATAATAAAAATTAGAAAAAAAAAAAAAAAAACTTGAAAAAAGAGAAAAGATAAAGTAAGATAAAAGATTCAGTAAAGAGAAATAGAAATATTTATTTTTTTTAATAATTATTTCTCCAAATTATAACAAAATTTTCAAATAAAGGTTGCGTCCCCTACCCCTTGGGTACAAAGTACTTAAAAAGAAAGAGCAAAGAGAGAACAGTGAATACGGGATTAAAAAAAAAAACAAGAACTAGAAATGCAGACCTTGAGGAGTGAATAGCTCTATAAAAAGGGTTACATAAAATTATTGAAGGAGAACCGTAATAAAACAATTTTGTTAATCAAAAATTTTTTTCCTTTAGTAAAGGGAGGGGAGCCATAAATAAACTTTAAAAAAGGGGGGTGCGAGTGAAAAAATGAGGAAACACTCATTTATGGAATTTTTTTAAATCTTAAGCTAGTGAACTATAGTGACTTGGTCATCGTCATCGATAGATGAAAAGACCGACCAGGTACAAGGTTCCGGAGGAGCCGAAAGGTTTCAATATTTAAAAATATCTAAAATAAAAAAATATAAAATAAAAAAAAAACGTTTTTATTTTAAAAATGTTCAAAAAAAATATATCAATGCCCAAAGGCACCAAAATTGTTAGGCGCGGGTCTGGACTCAATCCTCTCATAAAGCGTTGTATGAAGGCTCCATTTTAAGTTTAGTCAATACCTTAGAGATATTTTTAAATTTTTTATTATAACTTCAAAATAAATTCATTTTGAAATTAGTCGTTTAGAGTCTTTTGAACGTCACTAGATAAATTTAAAAAATTAAAATAATTTGATCCTTGTTTATGAAATTCGAAACTGAATATGTTATAAATTAAAATATGAAAGAATATTTATTCTAACATCTCATTAAAGAAGATCTATTTTAAATGACCTAAAAGATCCTTAAGAGAAGAAAAAAAAATTGATCATCATAAATCATGATGTTTTTTTCTTAAAGAAAATAAAAAAATAAAATTTTTAATGCGGGGTTTACTAAAAAAGACCAAACTGACGGTTTACAGTAGGATGGACATCAACATTTTTTAAAGATGCAGAAAATGTCTCGAACGAGGGACCGAAACGTCAACAGATGAGATTAACATCCGGAAAGCATATGAATGAATCACGCATGATGAAAGCACTAAATTTCCAATTGATGACCAAATGTCGACTAGAGATAGACATCTTGGAAGAATGCACAGGGAATATGGGTGGAGTTGGCTTTTGTTTGACGAATTTTTTATGTGATGTATAATATTGAAAAAAATGTTTTTTTTTTCCACAAGAGGAATGTAAAAATAAAGAAAAAGTTTAACGTAATTCGGTAATTTTAATTTAAGCAACAAAGTTAAAAAAAAATTAGATTTTTTTTTAAATTTTAATTTAAGTCATTTTTGGCTGCTGAGGCCATTATGACTATAAATGTACAATTATATGTTAAGAAATATTTGACTTTAATATTCGATACCTTGTGTAAAACAAAAATAACAAATTTTTGAAATACTTTTATGAAATTTCTATTTTGATTTTTAAGAGTTTGCTTACAGATAGTTTTTTTTCTTTTTTTGTATTTTTTGTATTTGTTTTGTTAATTGTTTGTTGTTTTGTATTATGTAATTTATAAATTT